>MU274940.1:175993-240167 GCA_022160335.1 Irpex rosettiformis | reverse complement strand
CAGGCGCCAGGGAGTCAGGTGACCGGCGAAAGTTTTTCGGGCAGTAAAAGAAAATATTCCTGGCACGAGGGAACTTCAACCCGTTCCACTCTGTGCCAGGTACATGTATGTTCGTGATGTACCCATCGTACCGTAAATCAAACCTGTTCCACTCTGTGCCAGACGCCCGAATTGTGACATATGTTGAGGAAAAGACATCTTGAGAGTGACACACAGGATGTATTATTTGGTGTAAAATACTTCAATTAGATGTGCATTGTAGGTTACAAAGCAAAATATGAGCAAGGGAGTGAGATAAGAGGTTGTGGAGGAGGAGGACGAACATGAGTTTGAGCAAGTGCCCGTCTCGCACGGGCTGAGTGCAGACTCCCACTTCCTTTCCTGACTAGACTCCAGACCCTCATGACATCCCAAATTGGGAACTCTGTCATGAGAGTCTGGTGCTTACGAGACTACTTAAAGAGATAGCTCTATCATGCTCTACATTTCTTCTCAAGCTTCACCCAATCATATGGATCACAGCTCAGCCACATCAACTCACACCCTGGTAATGATAAGGACAGATGCATAGCGTTGACTTTATTAGCACAAATCTTGAACCCAAGTACTATATTGTGAACATGCAGTATAAGACCTATTTCAATTAGCTAGTTCTCAAACTTTTAGATGTCACAATTACAGTAATAATGCAGTCTGGTGCAACTAACTGAAGGGCACATCCACTTATAATGCAAATTCTACATAAAACATCATTGAACTCTGACATTCTCACCAGATCTTTGCTTGGCTCTTCTCTCCCAACCACGCGTGATCATAGCCTTGGGCTCCAGATCAGCAAATAGTTGCTTACAAATAACCTCTATCACCCAACATCCAACAAAGTCAACAGCCATGGTAGCTGTCAACTTGAACTTGAACTGATATAAACAAATGTGAGTATCTAGCAACAATGCATGGGCGGTCGTTGGTAACTCACCAAGTCTTTCATCTCCACTATTTGCAACCAACGATTTAGTTCTGGGACAAAATCAGTCGAACCCGAGAATGCTACAGCGCTGGCGCCAACAAGGCCCCAGTAAAGTGCAGAATTTTCACGAATTCCCTCCCGAAACGGTCGTCCCTAGAGCTACCTCAGTCACTATTAAGATAAAGTACAAAATCACATACCTGGAAATTAATTGCAAATGTCGAAACCTGTTGCGACAGGCTAAGCAGATAAATTGCAGTATTGAGTAGGTTTGGCTCAAACTTCGCCTCGAGATCAATCACACCGCGCCTGCACTAGAAATTAACAACAGTAAGCAAACAAAGGAAATCACCTACTCTTCATATGTGCGCGAAAGCTGAGTTATGTAGACCAAAGAGGCAATATGCAACGCGAACTGCATCAAAACGGATAATAGCACGTAGAAATTAAAGATGTTTCCAAGCGGCCGTTCGCGCGACAGCTTCTCTACGGGCTAAGAAATGATGGGTCAGAACCAATACCAGTAGAAGTGAAGACACCCGTACCTTCGCTCTTGATATGCATAGGAAGCACACAGACATAAGCATCCCGGTGATGGTGACCTGGTAATCTCCAAACTTGATACCGTCGAGATATTGTACACTCAGACTATAGGCGGTGATGAGGCAGTTGAGTGCTAGGATCTTGTACATCTGGATCGTTGCAACCAAGGTACAGCGACCTTGACGTATGATGTGAGAGACTACAAAGAGCGGAATTGAGCAGAAGTAACCTATGAACAAGAAGGTACCTACTGGCAGAAACATTTGATAGTTTCGAGGTGAAGGGGGCCGCGCACGATGCATCGCCAAGCTTGATCTTGGGGACTTCTTCTTCATCTTCCATCTCTGCGAGCTTGTCGGTGATCGATGCCAAGTCGAACTAATATACGATTGAGATCCGTATTGCAGACATATACCAAACAAATCCAACCTTTTCCATAGGATTCTTCTTTCTAGCAGTCTGCAAGTTCTCGGCAGCTTTCTTCTGTGCGTCCACAACGTCAGGGTAAAGATGTGCAATCGCTGCAGGAACAGGAGGAGGAGGCTGATTGAAACGAGCAGAGATCTTGAGCTGACTTTCATACACCTTCTTGACTCGTTCGACCCTCTGGTGCTCGGCGATTTTCTGTAAGTCCTCAGGAGTGCCATCCAAAAGTGCGACACCAATGTGGGCCTGTTTGAGAGCCCCAACATCATTTGTACCATCGCCAGCCATTAGAGTCACGTAACCTAGCGACTTGAGCGTAGTCAAAATGTACTCTTTTTGACTAGGTGACACTCGTGCGTAGACCCATGTATGCTGGACTAGTATGGTCCAGGCCGGAAGATTCTCAAATTGCTTCAATGCCGCGCCCGTCATGCAAATGTCGTATTCCTGCAGTAGAGATTCATCGATCGGTTGTTTAGGATCTATAGGGATCAGCTTAGATTCGTCGATCGTTCGCCAGGCTAAGTCTAAGGTTGGAATATTGTCAGCATACTGCACAACCGCGTACTACACAACTTCACCTTTCTCGCTGGTAGCGTTCTCCGCGATATCGAGAATAAGCACTTCCCGGTCAACAATTTCAACCTCTTTGGCAACGTGGACCGCCGTAAGAGGGTTATCGCCAGTGATCATAATACACTGGATAAATAGTAAGTATAGGCATTCCACATGCGCCTAGGATAACTTACACGGTGTGATGAATCATTCAACATTTGTAGAGTCTCCACAGCGTCCGCTTTTAGAGGGCAATGGAATACTAAGAAACCGACGAAGATGAGTGACGCTTCAACCTCATCACGATGTACCTTAGTGATCTAATCGTTAATTAGCGAAAGAATACTAGATCAAATTATGAGCATCAGAACCTTCTCAGCGGATAAACCATCCGCTTCACGGTACCCAAGAGCAAGAACACGGCTCCCTTGTCTCGTAAAACGCTTGTACGTCTCATCGTAAAAGTCCGGTACAGTAGCCAACATTGACTTGATCGTCTCTGGTGCTCCCTTGACTGCAATGAATACCTTGCCGTTCGAAAGACTACAGATCGTCGACATGCGCTTCAACGCTGAGGAGAACTGAAACCGCCTCCGGATATGCACAGATTGCTTCTGGGGAGATGTGACGGTATCACCTGCGGGACTTGAGTCATCCAACGAAAACACAAAACGTAGTATTCTACTCACCCTTACCCACTTGCCAATTTAGTGCGTCAAGCGTGGTCTTCTCCATGGGATCCCCGACAATGGTTCCGTCGTCAAGCCTGACGAGAGCATGGGCAGCTGCAAGACAAAGCGTAGTTTCCCGAGTAGTTTCCTTAACGTCAACGAGTTTGAAACGATCGTTCGCACTGTGATCCATCAGCAAATAAAGCACAAAAACCCTGGACAAATACATACTCTACTGCAGCAACCCCTTCCAGTACCAAGTTCTCAGCAGTAATTGTGCCTGTCTTATCAAAGCAGCAAACATCGACTCGCCCAGCGAACGGAATGCGGAACGGCTCGGTACAGAAAATCGCTACAAGAGATATATTAGGAGTTGAGTTGAACGAGACTCAACACTTACCAAACTTCGAGAGAGCGACCAGCGATGCGTTCACCGCTAAGGACAGCTCCATTGGAAGCTCCGGAGGAACGACGCTCGTGATGATAAGGATGCAATCCAAGAGCAGCTTCGACTTCTTCATGCCTCTTTCGATGCCTTTGAACTTGAGCGGTCAATTACGACAGTTGCATGGTGTGAAAGAACTGACTGACCCTTGACCCATACATACCAACTTGCAGCGATGGCGAAAATGAGTAAGAATCCGATGAACAAGAATGACTCAAAGTTGTTCGCGGAGACACGCTCGGTAGAGAATATCATTGTACGAACAAGCTGGCCCTGCGCTGTCCCAAAGCCAGTTCGGAGGACGACGCCAAGACAGCCACTGTCTGGAGTGCCGCCTAAAGTATGCACGTTGAGCATGATAATAGTCGGAAAGTAGTAGAACACATACCCCCAGCACGAGCCTGAAGCACCTTCGTGCCGCTGAATAACATAGCATTCTTGTGCGTACTATCAACATCTAGCTTCTCATTTCCCTCCAGTAGCTCGATCGATTCCTTCAACAGAGGAGTCGATTCCCCGGACAGCATAGCCTCGTTGACGATGCACGTTCCCGCAGCGAGCAGAATATCCGCCGGAACTGTGGTCTCCGTTTGCTGACGAACTGTAAACCGATGAACGACTGCAATAACTGTTTGGAAGTAAAACACATACCAACAGACACAACATCACCAGGTACTAGTTCATCCGTCTGCAGAGTAACCCACTTGTTGTCGCGCTTGACATGAATCGGAAAAGGAGCAACGGCCATAGTCCTGAACTCTGTCAAAGTGCGAACACGCTATCATGGTAATCATATCAGTTTACTGATATTGATAGTTATCACCTCATACGCACCTGCCAGACTACCGTGCACTCAAACACGATCAACATGAACAACGTAAACAGGCTATAATACCAGTATTCGTCTAAGCACCAGAGAGCAACGCAGAACACCTGAAATACAAAGAAAGGTGCAGTCGCATGCTCTCCAAATAGAGCAGTGAATGACGGAATAGGGATATTAAACTCATTCTTGCCATAAAGCGACAATAATTCCGGTACTATCTTCGTGCTCAAGCCTTTCGGAGAGTGATAGGTTGAGAGTGGAGGATGAGACGACGAGGGATATGGCAGAGCAGAGAATATGACAGGAGAATCGGACTTGAGGACATAAGTGTCTCGTTGGTAGCTGAAAGTGTAACTCTTGGGGTCCAAAGGGTCCTTCTTATGGATAGGAACAATATCGCCGGTACCACGATGGAGAGCCGGGATGACTCTAATACAGTCTGCATCTTGCAAGTTACCAGACTGGATATCACGTCATATGATGAGTTTCACTAGGCACCCGAGCAACCACAGCGACACAGCACTTACACTCCTCGTCGTGATCCAAGCCCTCGCCCCCGTACTCCACTTCGTCACCAAAAAGCTCAAAGCATGTCCAACCCCAAGCGTGGTGCAGGCCAGGAATGTCCACTCTTCACTCTGCAGCCACTCGTCGTACTTGACGTAGTACGCATACGCGAGAACGGGGTAGAGCGACAGGAATGGAAGTGTGTAGAGGTATGTATATGAGGGAAGTGCTTTGTGTAGAGTTGCACCCGCTATTTCCGGAGAGTCTACCTTTACGGTGACCCTATTCGAATATATGACGAAATTGTGAGCAAGGAAATGGATGTGGCGGAAGTATTGACCCCTCACATGATGAGCCACCTCGTAGAAGGCCACCCGCTGGGCTGCGAGAGACGAGGGGGAGAAACCAGTAGAACAGACCAAGTGTCGTGCCAGGCACAAAAGATAAGAAAGGGACCCTTGAAGTCGCTGTTGCTGTCGCAGGCGACGTCGGTGGTGGTGAAGAGGCAAGTTCTAAGTGACGCGTTCGGCACACTGCCAGCACAGAAATGTTGAAAGAGCGCCCAAAGGAGGCGCTCAGATAATTAGTCGGCCCGAACCGGCCCTGTACCCCACAACTTGAAACTGAAGCCAAATGGCAAACTTGTTTTTAGTCGGCTCGCGCCCTCCCTGCCGATTTCCTGTCGCAATAGTGGTTTTTGGTACACGTAAAGGGATAGTAGTGTATTTCAGGTGAAGCGTACTTATTAATACATAGCAAAAACCTGTACACTGCACGGAAGCATATCAATATCAAAATTAGCACGAACGAACGAATTCAAGAATCGATAAAGATTTAAAATTGAAAAGTAGAGTTATCATGTACTGTCTCCCGAGTGCGCACGTCGCTGCAGGCCTTTCGCGCCTGCGGCGCTTCGGCCAGCAGCTCTGTGCACCTGCTTTTCAGTCCTGGATAGTGCCATTGTGCAAAGAATTGGTCTAGCAAGACGGTAAGAAAGTGTAAAATGTAAAATGCCTTACATTCACTCGGAACGCCCGTGACATCAAATTAATAACAGTAAGTATTAAGTACAGTAACAGTAAGAAACAGTAATTATTTCTGCAGGCGGGTTAGCGGGCCGAAAATGACGGGCCGGCTTTACAGCCAACCGGACCGACGAAAATAAATCAAAACACGTGACACCCAGCGAAGCTCTACAGGATAAGAATAACCGATTTAGGAAATCGGAATCTGCAATCTGGGGCGTCCGAACCCTAACCGTATTTGAAGCTCGAAGCAATTGAAGCTTTGAAGTCTGGCTGTCTTGGACATATTGTTACTTACAAGGAGTCCCAGGACTTCACACTACACAATTCATACACCATTACAAATAATAAAACATTGGATACTACTTGTTCTCATAGATTACATTCAGTAACCCTGTAAATGCTCTAGCAGTCCACGGCCAATTATCGATACTGTACCAATCAATAACCTCAAATATATAGAGTATCGTATAGAGTACCTCCAGTTATAGAGACTAACCAATAATTTAATGAAATACTAAATACCTGCACACAGTAGAATATACTGACATTTACTCAGACCTGCTTCGGAGAGTTGTACCGAGTGTGTCAGTTCCTCAGTTTCACGTCGATCTACAGATCTGGAACTTACTTGCAAAACCAACGAAAGTGGCCAGGGCGATAGCTCTCCCCTCGCATTAATGTACACCGTCTTCAGCGAATTGGTGGTCTGATTATCCGTGAGACTACAACAATCGACGCAGTCAGCTATCCTAACCCACTCCCCTTAAAACCGGGGCCGGACTTACCTCGATAACTCGCCAGACCGTCCAGGACCTCTCATCAGCCCACATTTCATCACAATAGTCTTCAGCAGCGGAACAGCAGCCTATTCATCCCAGTCATAATCAGTTCACCCGTCAACTCACATCTCAATTATCCAGTCAACCCACCGCCTCGAGGAATTTATCACTCATCAATCTGAAATGGTGCATCAGTGACTTTCTCTCTGTTAGCCTAGCACCACAACTTACCCAAACTTAATCCCGATGTCATCACACAAGTCCACAAGCTCGCCCACATACTCAACAATTTTTCCATCGGAGCTCATCGACGGTGGAGCAAGAAACAGCTCCGTTGCTCTTGCACCATCATTCAGCATCCTATCCACAACTCTGACCATCGTCCTCGAGAACAACGGTGCGGTAGCGACGATAACTCCTAGTAAATCTGCTGCGAGAGCATCAGGTGAGCGTCCCAGGGCTCCACCTTTAGCCTTTAGGGAAGCGAAAAATGCGGAGTTGCCAGAGTCACTCGAATCGCCGGTAGGAGACATGATGTCAAACCCCCCTGCCATCTCCTGCCAAAAAAATACCGGAGTGAGATTGTGCGAAGAGAAGAGGGGGAAACGGATAGTACATACACCGGATAAGTTCTGAATCCCATTATATACCTTCTCTATCACAGTCTTTGAGATCGCCTTGGCCTTGTTGTATAACACTGATTCCTGTTCTGGGAACGCGTTGACATAGATATAGCTAACACGTCCTATCAGTCTTTTCTCTTCGCCCAACCATAGTAGTAGCTGACGGAAGACTTACTCGGCAAGGTCTGCATAATCCGTCTCCAGCGACACCCCAACAAGGTACTGAATCCATCTCTTCGGCACCTCATTAATCACATTTCTCGCAACATCCACATACTTCACTCCAGTGCCAACACCTCCAATCGAGCTCTTGTCGAGGCACTCAGCGGTGAGCAAAGCAAAAGCGTCCGAGATGTTCTCCTCAAGAACCAAACTCTCAACCTAACAAAAGCTGTATGAGTACGAGATGACATTACTTCATTCCATTCATACTCACAGGTTCTCTCTGAATATCAACCCCTGTCAGCTTCTTGACAGGCGACCTCTGCACTTCTCCCATTTCTCGTGTTACCCTCCCAAGCCCCCCTATTCCAGCGCCTACCTGAGGGACAACAACATCCTGTGGAACCGGCCTTGTCCACACGTAATTCTCCACAGGCCCGTTCCGAGCCGCCATAGCCTCCTTCATTCTATCGGGTACTATGAATGGAAAATGGACATGTGCAGAACCCGAGGGATAATATTCCGGTAAGTGTCGCAGCAGAAGCTTAGTGAGCATCCCGCCATACGAGTCATCGTTCTGTGGTATTTGGCAGTCTTGGAATCCCCAGGCTGTGAAGTTCTCCGCTGTAGATACGATGCGTCATCATCTTTAATGCGTGGAGTTAGTGAGCTGGGAGGGACGTACGAGTAAAGTCGATCGTCATGAACCTATCTCCCCTCGTCAGACAAACAGCATCAGACAGAATAGCCCTAGACATCGTAAACCCAGGACAGAGACCCGCCCCGGGCTGGGGAGTCTTGGACTCTTCAGCTTGCATGCCAACATAAAGCTCCAGATTCTCAATGTCATGGTACAGCATCTCAGCAGCCGTCTAACAACCCCGATCAGCATATAACAAGCTCGAGTAACGAGAAGTTAGACTTACGTGAATCTCAGGATCAGGGTTCCATTCCGCAAAGCTGTCATAAGGCTTCAACCCCATGAACCGCCTAAACTCGTTCAATGAGCACGTTCCCCACTGTCTACTCTGCTCGATCCCCATCAACTCAATGACCTTTAATGCCTCAGGTATACCCCTCGCCTTGAACGCGCTCGCGGGTGCCTCGGTTGCATTGATAAGGATGTTCGCTAGTTCAGCTGTAATCGCGTAAGTTGGCATTACACACCGATTAATAATGAGAGAGACAAAAACGCACCATTACTAAATTTCCCATGCTCGTCCCTCTTTAAACCACCAAACAACCACTCCCTCGTATCCTTTCCAATAGCATTCGCCCTTCTATACCCCCTCCCTAAATCCTTTGGCGTTAGCTTGCTCAAATCATCCCCAGGAAACATCGCCTGAAACTCTTTCGTGATCCACTCAGAGTCAGGTTCAGAGAGCGTAGCGTGCCATCTGTACATAAGATTAAACTCGATAGAAACGGCATTCCCTTCCCCGCGAGGTGCCATCGTATGGTCCATGTGTCTGATAGGCTGCCCATCAGAATACCCCATACCATTGTCAGCTCGCATACCGCGTGACGGGGAACATTGAAATATCGAAACCGACTTACATCGCGCACTTTCAACCGCCAATCACTCCCGTCCCTCACCAATCCCAAAATCGCTCCTACATAATCCGCCAAAATGATTTGCATGAAGAACCCACAGTTGACGAGCCTGGCACGTTGGAAGATCTCTTCGTCCTGAGAGAGTTTAGTCTGTTCGTCGAGCTGGGAGATGGGGTGGTAGTGTCCGGATTCATTGATGGAGAGAATTTTTTCTGCAATGTACTGGGAGAGAGAGGGGACGTGTTATATAGAGAGGCAAGAGAGATGAAGAGATGACGTACATTGTGGTTTCGGCTGAGGATCACTAGAAGCGTACATACAGAAGGGGGCATTACAAGCAATCGAGGGTCTGCAAAGACGTCCTCGTAGAGCTTTCCACTGCCGTCCTTGCCTGCAAAAATCGCAATCTGTCAGTTGATCTCGAGCGCAAACTCAAAGATAAGATACTTACGCCTGACACTATCCACCTGGGCCTCGCTACTCCCATAAAGCGGGCTCAGATCCAAATAACTGCTTGAGTTATTAATGAGGGCATCCTCCCTATCCGTATTAAATAGACTGTGGATAACCAAATCGGCAAACGCAAAGAACAAACTCGATACCCCACCTGGATGAGGGGTAAAGTTGTCTCTCTTCAGTAAGACGTCAAAGACCAAGGACGGATCAGGGAGGAATGAAGGAGGGAGAGGGTGTGCGGAGGGGACAGAGCGTGCATAGGGCTGACCCGCTTGCCCAAGGTTCGGAAGCATGACGTTGTAGTTTGAGCCGTCTGCAGAGCGGTATGCGTAGGTGATGTGCTTGTGAGCGAGTTTAGGTGAGGTAGAGGAGACTGTACTAGGGAGGCCAACGTAGCCTGTAGGTGGGTGAGGAAGGTCTTTGTAGACTACGACTGCCGTCAGCGGAGATTATTGAGATATATGGAGGATCCTCACGAATATCGACGACCATTTGCTCGATTTGTCGCTCGACAGGGTCGTCCTTGTTTGTTGCCATCCAAGTAAGGATTTTCTCGAGCTGAGGGGTACGTTAGGAACAGGTGTTTATTGCATTCTCGACAACACCCACGAGCATTAGCCTGTCATTTTGACCTGTACCGCCGTGAATCTGCCGGACGAAATCCTTGAGCAGGTCAAGCTGAAAGAAGTCATGAGCAGACGTTGGTCAGACTGTACGCGAGCACTGACCAGATACTCAGTGTGTTCTACCCATTCTTGAGGGTTAATGATATGAGGTCTTGTCACTATGCCGCTGGCATCAGACGACGAGGAAGAAGCAACGAGGTTGATTTCAGACTGGAGGGTTGAGATGAGGTGACCCATGGTGGTATCTGAGAGAGAGAGAGAGAGTTAGATGGGGGAAACATGCGAGGGGTCATTGCGAGGGTTTTATAGTCTGCAGCTGTCAGTCGGTCAGAGTTTAGATGCGATGCGAGGCAGTAGCTAAATTTGATCGTTGACAAGATATCAATAGACCTGACATGATTAGAACATATTTCACCAACTCATTATAATCACTGATCTATATATATTGATGCGCCCTCAATGACGCTCAAGGTCAACAAACAGCCTTCCGGAGAGTGTTGTTGCGGTGCACACACCATAAAAGGAAAATAATCCTCGCCCTCTCTCAGAAATCCAGAGTCCAGTGTCATTATGAAAGAACAGATCTATATACAAGCAA
Organism: Irpex rosettiformis; assembly: GCA_022160335.1. Lineage (NCBI taxonomy): Eukaryota > Fungi > Basidiomycota > Agaricomycetes > Polyporales > Irpicaceae > Irpex > Irpex rosettiformis. Next base: position 229,401 of record MU274940.1, on the reverse strand, counting down.
ATCACATGACCAAGCAGCACGAGTTTTGCTGCAACAATCAGTCCAGCACATGAGACTTGCACACCACCAAAAGACAGAGGAAAAGCTGACCTTTTTAGCCGTCTTGTAAAACATCTTGCTCTGCGCACTCAGCGCATTCGACCGATCTACCAGGTCGTTCAGCTTCTCTCCCCGCTCGAGCACACTCTCAATTGTCTTGTGCTACAACCGGCATCAGCGCCCACTCTTTCTCCATTTCAACGCTGAGCACTTACCAAGACAATCTTAGTCTCATCCAACTCCTGCTGCACCCTCATAATCGCGTCAGCCTGTCTCGGGTCCTGGTATTTACTCAGATACGTGTTGATTTCCGGGAAGCTGATTGCAGAAGGGTTTGAGAACGCCGTCTGGGGTATCTTGGCAATGAAATCATCCAACAACTTGGTCAACAGAGAAAACGCAGGCCTGACGGGGTACTCTTGGTCGGTGATGATCACACCTGCATGTGCGTATGGTGTCAGCGCAGCCACTTTGGGGGGGAGGCAGGTAATGAGACTCACCAGCCAACTGCTCGGCACCTCCACGATTGTATACATGCGCAGTGTAATTATTCTCCTGCACACTCTGTCTCTGGCCTTGTGGAGTCCTCTCTGCAATCGTCTTGCTAAAGAACGTCAAAAATTCCCCAACAGAGCCGCGTTGGTAGAACGAGAACGAAGAGAGATCGGACGCTTGGACGAGGATGGTTGAAGTAGATTGTGGTGGAGCAAGGACGACAGCGAGTGAGAAGACTCTCATGTTTAGACGTTTACAAGTTGGATGGGAGGCGTCGAAAGAGGAAAGAAGGACGTTGGCAGTGAGGTCGTAACTGCGGGCGGCTACGCAGACGGAGGTGGCACAGCAAGCGTCGCGATCACCGCCACAAACGCGACTATTGCCTTTCCTGGCCGATTTCGCCGCCGCTTTCCCGAGAACCCTACAGTAATTCGTAGTTATAGAGGACTAATGTTCAACATGATCCAGCAACATCGTCAACAAATCATCATATTACATTCAAATTGCTCAGTTATATAACAGGCTTCAAGCTTCAATATTCAACTCCAAAGTCTCCAAAACCCATGCTGCCGACTTGTTGTACTACCACTCCAAGATCAGTAACTTCAAATTATTGCATTCCAAACTCCCAAGATTACACACAAACCCATCAATCCAACTGATATAACTTTTGCACCTCCCACCATTTTTGTCCTCCACCGATCCGCCTTCCAGCTGCGCAATCGTAACGCACCCAGACGGGTCGAGCTACTATTATAACCCGATTCCAAATCACCGCTGGCACTTCTACTGCTATTTATACTAGTTCTTTCCTGCACGAAATCAAACAACGCCTCGAGTAACTGCGAGCCGTCTAAATAGGGTAGAGGAAGGAGGTTGAAAAGGTATAGCGAGAGCGTCAGCGTCGACACGTAACTGCGCCCGTCACCAAATTTATCAAACCAAGCCGAGAATAACCCCGCGATTTAACGATTCAGTCATTGGGCGATGATGGACGTAAGTATCGTGTTTTATATCAGAGATGTTTTTGAATAGAATGCACACGTCAGATAGAATGTACAGCTCAGAGGTAATCAACATACCTGAAAAGCACAGCACCGGCGTTAGGGACCCCAAGTGGCAGGAAAGCGTACCTCGGTAGGTACGTGCTAACTTCCACTACAGACAATTCCCATTGTCATACCATTCATCAGCTACCTCCCGTATCATATCATCTTCCAAGCAAATCAGACGTACCTTCTTCGAGTAACTCCTCTCTCGGTCCGCTCCACACGACAGTCTTGATCTCCCGTTCATCGCTCGGATTATCACCCTTTTCACGAGATGAATGAGAGGGTGGCAGTACGAGTTTAATCCTTAACAGGTCTTCCTTTTGGTCAAGCCTCGCGCACAGACTATGAGATGCACAATGCGCCGCCTCTCGACACCTCTTCAGTTCACTTGAAGATCCATCATCCGGCTTCTCGTGAGATGAGGAAGGTTGGAGAACGCTCAGAGGCGGTATGCAGCGACGTTCAATTTCCAAAGAACTATCAGCTGAGAAGCACGCCCCTTGTGCCGAGGACGACGACTCATGGGGAGTACAACACCCGTCAGACCGATGATCTGTGAAACACGAAAGCAAAACAGATGAGATCAGTATCACATGTTGATGTTCATCCGGGGTATGACAGTCTCCAGAGATCAAGTTACGGGCGGGGAAGGTGAGTATCAGACGCACCTAGAAACCATCTCCCATCTACACACCATCCAAGGCCTCGATCGTTCATTGCATTTGTATCCGGGTTAGTAGTCGAGGATAGATAAGATGTCCAGATGTCTAGGGAGCCGTCCGCAGACGTGAGACTTTGATCGTCCAGGTCAGTGATGACAGAGAGCGTAGGGAGATACCCGTGCAGAGGCGAGTCCTAGTTTAATAAAACAAAGCGAGGTGCCCGAGCAATTAGTCAGTGGTATATACGGAATACAACGATAAATATATGCGTACCTCATGAACGCCCACAACAACCCTCCCCCATCGTCCTACATCCGTATATCCGACACTTCTCAGTATAAAGCTTCCTATTCTCATATACGCCACCATATAGAGGAACAGCCAGAATACGAGATTGTGCCATGCGCCGGAGGATATAAGGCGTAATTTACCTTTAGGTGGGAGAGCTTGAACGGGTGCAGAGGGAAGTCCCACGAATGCAGATGGGATAATGAGAGAGAGGGAGGCTCCTATTGATGTGAGGGGGACGGATTCACTGTACGTTGGGATCGACAGGTGATACGATAGAGAATAGGTATCAAGGAAGCGATGAGTAATGAGTAGAAAAGTAGACGTACAGAGCCGCCGTTATCGCGTGTCCTAGTTCATGTATGACCTGTGTGAAGAACAGTGCGAAAAAGAGGATGGGAAGGTGGGAAAGAGGGACTGTTACGCCAGGGAGCTATAATTCAGTGAGCAAGGTAAGCTAGAGGGTTCTGCACGCCAATAATGAGTACTTACGATGAGCTGAAGAGGTGCAGCACCTGATTCAGTTTTCGCAGCGCCCACTGAGGCCTCTTCGTAAATGTTATCTCTCTTGGTAAATGCCCCAGCAGGACTTGCAGTCCCAGTTCCGATGGCACTCGTTCCCCAACCGAGAATAGACAGCGATGACTTCCAAGCTGTGACCCAGAGCAAACCAAGCGCAAAAACCATACCAGCCACACCAGCCACACTTCCCATATCATAGAACACCATGACTATCCACTTGAAGCGAGCATGACTTGTCTTGCGAACTTGAGAAGACCATGCATCATGAAAGGCATTCAATCCAGTGGTCTCAATCTTGAGATGAGCAGCATGAAGAGTAACACGTATATGTGACTTGCTAAGCCAGCTGCTTCCGTATCTCCTAGTATGCGACTCTCCTGAGGTCGGGAGGATGCTGGTGTTGGTGACCCGTTTAGAGAGGAAGCGGTGGAGGGCGTGGAGGGCGAGCCAGAAGATGGAGATAGCGTATGCGAGAGTGAGAGTGCCCATAACACGGCTGTTCTACCTGTGCACTCGTAGGGTCATTTCCAAGAGCTTGTATTGGCTCTCGATAATTGCATACGTGGAGAAAAGACTCTGAGGACGAGGACGAGGCGGAGGACGAAGGTATGTCCTGAAAAGGCAATGATCGCTTTGTGGGCGGCAAAAAAGGCTTAGGGCTCTTATCCGTGCCACCAATATTTGTGCTATCATCGTCTCCAATGTGCTGTGCTATACAAGTCTCCTCGACCTTTACATAGGAACTGTTCCTTGAATAGTTAGCGACGGTATAACATATACTGGGGACAGTGTGGATGGGGCTAACCTGGTACGCATGCTATTTCCAGTGTACCATATATTTTTATTTTTAACTCCCCGTTTATAGTTAACTCCTTGATACGTGGCTGCGAACGAGAGTAATTTGGAGGCTATTCAGAGGTACAAGGATATCTTTAGGTTCTGGTATACGGGCCTAACGAGTCGCTACTACTACTATCTAACATCCGGTTCATCTCGGTGAGCTCATTTGTTCGGTCACCGCTTGCCTCCAATTTATAACACAGACCACGGATTGGGCCTTTTTAGGCAACTACTGGCAGCTGCACAGGCAAGATTTTCACGGGTAGCCACTCTCAATTCTACGCAGCTACGGCACGTTCTCCACTGGCAGTGCACATGTGTCACGACCGCGCGTTAAACCCGTGATAAGTATAAGTATAACTAGGAACTCACATATCCCGCAGATAATCGATAACCTTTTACCTATTCAGATTACTTAATCAAAACACCACCCACTTGATCGCAGCACTGAAACACCTCTCGGTACCGCACACTGAAGCTGTGCAAGGTGCGACTCGGAGCTACTGTAATATAGGCCCCGTCTCTTTCGACCAAGTTTGTGCCCAAGCTAATCAACCTCCTCTCGTACCCTTCCGGTGATCCTCATCTCGTGAAGTCATCTACAAAGATCGGCGAGCGATAGATGAGCTCTGAACTTGCACTCGGTACTACTAGTGGCGTCGGTGACGAGCCCGCTGGTGTAGAGGCATTCCGGAAGCTGTTGGGGGTAATAACTGAGTGAGTTCTATTTAGCATAATGTGCAGCTAGGTGCTGACGAATATTGCATTGACGCTGTGCGATAGCCCGGACGTTCCGGCAGAGCAAGTTGAAACGACTGCGTGGACTCCAATCATCAAGCAATGGGCACAAGGCTGGACGCATGCACTCGTCGAAGCCTTGCTTGAGTCAAATATTGAGCTACAGGCGTTCCTCGGTCAGCTTCTTCGAAGGATATGGGTTACAATGTAAGTTCTTTCAAGTCGTAGCATCAACATACCGCTCAACCCATGCGTATTTAGGCTCGGCGACGACCCAAAGGTTATCGGGACGTACGTTGCCCCCCTTACATTCCGCTTCCAAGACTTTACGCCTACTATCCCACACGGCCTTGCTGTAGATCTACATGATTTGTTGGATAGCGGCCATCCTGGATTCCGGAACCTAGACCGATACAAAAACCCATGGGGAGACCACTTCCACCCTCCAGCTGGACACACCTGGACCTCTACGTCTGCACATGTGACCACCTCACGCACAAGCCCGTCCTCTTTGACTGACGTATCCGACCCTGGTAACGATGTGGATACAATCTTGAGAGATATGCTCATAGTTGCGAAGAATGCCAAAGAAGATATCAACGTCTTGCTAATGAGAGCAATATCCCATTGTTCTAGCGGTCTCACAGATGCCGGTCAGAGTGCGGAAGCTCGAGCATTTCTAGCATGCTATACGATTAGTCTATATTCCCCTACTCTCACGAGTATGAATTTTGCGACGTCGCCAAGGACCACTCATCTCATGACTACGATCGATAACCTTACTACCGAAGACGTCATATATCTTTACTCCCAGCTTGGACCCATACTCTTAGGTCTACTATCCGAGAAGGACCACAATGCTCCCATCCCTCCACGTCATCCGGCATCCATACTTGCTCTATGGTACTTCTTCATCGAATTTGCGAAACGCAGACCGCTGTTTCGAACATCCCAGGTTCCGGACACTGTGATATCTGCTTTGGGAAATATGCACCAGTCCAAGGACGCTTTCCCTATCCTCAGCGGGGGTGACAACTCATCTACGCATGTATCTTTGGCTACGGTGGTTGCATGGATTGTAGAATATGTTCTACTCATCGCCACCTCGAGCCCAGCCTCAAACGACACCAATGTTTATGAACCACACACGGGAAATCCAACCCCCAAACGCCGAAAGGTGTCATGGCTCGGCTCTACGACTGTGTCCGAGGTGGATTCGTGCGTCGACTCCTTGCGTACCTTTGGTCTCGACACAATCTGGCGTCGCATCAGTCCTGGCTTCCACAAAGAGACAATAGATATGATATTGAAGGCCGAACCTCGGGACTATGGCGAGCATGTGGACACGGTATGCAAAGAGATTCTTGAAGCTTATATGTAAGTGTTTCTGCTGCGCTTTTCCCCCATATTCTTTGCGATATTAACTTGGTCATCATTATAGGTCTGACACTACGCTCGAAGAGACAAAAACCCGGATCGTCCGTCTTTGGGTGCAGCTTGTCGCACTCGATGACGGGCATTTGGAAGCATTCACTAATATGGCTGTCAACCTGGATAAAACGCAATCAACAGCGGTATTCTCTGCTCTCTTGAAGTTCTTCAATCCCGTTCCGTAAGTATTCGTTATTTATGCTTCTATTTACTCTCGTCGACCTGAAAACCGTACCCCGCAGAATGGGGCCAGAAATGTGCCATGTCCAGCCTCTCCAGAAGGAATACGACGAGAAGAGACGCTCGATTTCGGAAGAACGTCCATCCTACCTCGTCGTCCGCTTCATCCAAATTCTAACTCCCTTGGCGCGATACCACACAGTCCTGACTCAAACACTCAACGAATGTGGTATTCTCACTATCCTCAGCGCCATCCGTGACGGGAGGTACCATTATCCAGAAACAGACAACCCAATCCCTGAAGCAGCTCGTAAAGCCATCGAGGTGAACATATGCGACGATATGCTGAGTGCGCTTTCTGAGCGGATATACATCGCTGCTCAGGCGAAACTGTTGCTGGAGAACCCAGGGGAGATGTATACGCACGAACCGAGCCAGACGAGGCGTCCGATAAGAAGGCGTCCTTCATGGATGGCTACGGGAGGTTAAGAGATAGTTATTATCCCAAGCTTCAGAGATTACCTCCTCTTCTCTAAAGAGGTATTGTATAGCATTAATGAAAATTGGCACACCAGTAACACCGATACCCTGGATCAAATTTAAATACTGAAAAAATGAAACCTCCTAAATATTGCTGCTTAAATTCTCAACACATCGTTTTCAGCGTAAGAATGGTGTTCTCTCGGTCATTGCAAGCCTAATCAGCCCTGCTGGTATGCGCGCTTACTAATTGGCGCTAATCTCTGCATGAAGTTGAACTTGACTTGAACGAATCGAAACTCAACGTCTCTCCATGATAGTCTTAAAGTACAATACTCGTCTGGATTTAAATAAATGTTTTCTATCGTGTAAGTCTTTCTATGGGCTATTAATGAGCATACTTGTCGCTCAACAGGCGCAATCATTAATCTAGGAACGGTATGCTGCTCCATAAACCTGAAGACGACGTGGGCTTTCGACGGAATACTCACTAGTGCTAGGGATGGACAATGTTTAACGACGACTGGAAGCTTGCTGCAATTTTTTATCCCAATATTACCACAGTATCATGAACGCGTATTACACGCCCACTCAAGTCGCCTAGAGCACGGATATTACTTAGTCTGGACCACGATCCTGTGAGCGATACATCACAGCTCATATCTTTTATTTCTCATACACTATCTAGCGTCCCTCGACTCCCATCTACTCTTCACCCTTTACGTGCAACTGCCGGTTTTGAAGGAGGGTGACTGCTGCGAAGGAAACTTGTTCAGGCTTACCTTTCTGGTGCGTAGCCCTTACCCTGCTTCGAGAACTAATGTTAATTGATGGTTGTTCGGTTATTGGACGCCATCTGAATACCTAGTCACTGCCCTTCTGGTTGCACGGCCACACGTTTCTTCTTCCCGATCAGTGTCGATGGCATTACTAGCTGCCACCATACCTCCCGAGCTCTTTGAGGTTATCTTGCTTCACGTCGGGGATGAGGACCGACTCCGCTCTCACGAAAACGCAGCAACACGACGAGAGGAAATGAAACACCTCTCTGCATGTGCCCTTACTTGCGTTTATTGGGCACAGTTGACGAGGGCACGCATGTTCAGGCTACTTGTTTTGAGATCGTCCAAGGACCTACGCGACTTACGTTCAATCCTTCTCCTCACCGCCGCAAGCGACCGACTTGCTCCGATCGGGAAATTTCTTGCATCCCTGGTTATTTATTACAAACTTGGCGAGCCTCCATGGTTCTACAATGCGGGAGGACTGAAAACATCTGGCGCAGAGCGATTGCTCTGGGTCTATTTTCATGTCATTGGCCCTGAGCCACCTGCATTCACGGTTGGCAACACTCGCCGGTCTGTATTACACCCTTTGTTCTATTCTGTACCAAGGATTTTACCCATGACTTCCTTCCACAAACTCCGTGTCTACTTATACGTCGAGAACATTCACTTTACCAACCCTACTACGCTATGCAATTTACTGCGAGACTGCAAATTGCTACAACCACGGGAGATGCACTGTATAAACCTCACCTGGGACCACGACTCGGACTCAACAGCCCCTCCATCCTCGGTCAATTGGAAGTTTACCCATCACTCCGACATCCGATTTGTGTCCGCCTCACAATGCACGGACAATGTTCTTGCAGCCGCCATGACACGTAGTGTCCCTAACCACGAGTTTTTTCTCAGACGCCATGGCCCGCACCTCAATTCGACAGATTCTTCCTGTCTCGGCGATATCATGCGCGCCTCATGTGGCCAGTCACCAAACGAACAGGGCGGGCCTATGAATTTAGTTGTCGAATCGTTCTGCGGCTTGGAGGACGTCGGGAGACTCACTCCCGCGACGTTGCCTGTAGGTGTGTACTCAGCCATATTTCACAATGCTCCACTGACACAGGCTACATGACAATATAGACAGTGATCTCGCTTTCGGATGGTGGGAAGTCTATGAGTGCAACTTCCATTGCATTGCTTCTCGAAAACCTGGGGACGATAGCAGCACTCGCTACATTACCCATATCATAATACAACCACACACTTTCGCCGACATTCTCTCCGAATTTAGGAAAATGTTTAGGGCGATCGACTGGGGCGCGTTCCTCCGTTGTATCCAAGCGCTTCCCGATCTCCGTGGGATTATCATCCAGTGCTCCTACGAATGTGATATAGAAGACTGGTACAAGTGTCTCGTGGAGCTTGTTACTCTGTTACGGGAAGCGTGGGCCGGTGTGGATCCATTCCTTCAGCTTTTATACGGTAACGGTATATCCGACACATGGACCCAAGTTGAGCTGAGCACAGTGCTGGAATATGTCGACAAAGCGGTATGTTTTCCTGCTCATTCAAGCTACTATTCACGGCTTCTGACAATGTCCATCTTTCTTTTCGCCATCACCCGTCGCGGTCTCTTCATTTTTGTAGGAAAAAGAGTCGACCGCCCATTCCTCAAGCAATCCTCAGCCGACTCCCGAGCTTGGGTCTGAATCATCGAATGGCCAGCGGGACCAGATACCCGACCATTCCGACCCTCCCGCAGAGTAGTCGCTGATACTCTGAGCTCTTTCCGCGGACGTCATTTCTTTTTTTACTGTAGACCTATCGTCGTCGGTGGTTGTCCTCAAGTTCTTCTTTCTGTGAATATTTGATATCATCCAACTACACACTGCTTCGCCACTCGAGTGAAACTGTTGCTGGAGAACCAGGGGAGGGAGATATACTAAACTTGAACCGAATCAGACGAAGCGTTCGCTCTTGAAGAAGGCGTCCTTTATAGATAGCTACGGAAGTTTGAAAGTTGAAATATAGTGGCTAAATTCCGAGCTCTAGAGCTTACATCCTCCTATCGTCTAAAAGGAACAAAGTACAGTAGTAGTAATGGGAACAACACCGATAACGCGAGTCGTGATTTACTGACGAAAAACCAATTCAAAAAAAAAAGTATCACTATGCATTCACGACGGTAACATCCACGACGGTAACATCCGGATGATCTGCTTTCATAATTGAAGCGATAAATTCTGCAACTGCAGCCCAGTAGCCAGGTTGAACACATGTATCATCTAGCGAAGGAACGTTTTTGATGAGTAATAGTTCTAACATTCGCTCACGAATGTTGTACTTACTGTGCCAACCCTCTGCAAACTCGACAAACTTTGACAACGTCTTGCTATCTTCAACATGGATCGTTGTGCCGGTATTAATCCCTTCCTTCGTGCTCAGCCCACTCCCGTTGGTCGTCGAAGCATTTGATCGTTTTCGAGGAGTCGTCCTAACAGGCGCTCCCATTCCCCTCTTACCCACAAGTTCCCAAAGTACCTGCATATGCTCACACGGGACGACTTCATCCCGCTGTCCGCTCAACATGAGAATGGGCGTTTTGCGCGGAATGAGGGAAATCTTGGAAGCAGAGTCCCATTTCTGATGACAGAGGAACGCGAATGGGCCGAGAAAGGGAAGTGTGCTTGGGACGAGACGCGGAAGTGAGAGGAACGTGTTTTCGAGTATGAGTGCGCGAACCTGATTCATTTGCGGGATATTAGATATCGGAGAGCGGAGACCGAGATGGTGAGGGAGATAAGACGTACGGCGAGCGGATTTCTGCTGGCAAGGTCGATGGAGACTGCGCCCCCTATAGATTGTCCGTACAGTATCTGAGGGATAAATGTAAACTGGTGTTTGTTGTATTGAACGACGAGGACTTACTACAGAGGTCTTTGAAAGTACGGGATGGGACCTAATGAAGTCTAATCCTGCTTGAGCGTCCATCTTGATGCCTAGATTGATAGAACTGTTGTATGAGTGACTGTCTAAATTGGATGTAATCATTCTAAATTCGCCTTTCTCTGATGGGGCACCCTCAGATAGACCGTACCTGATCGGTTCAGTGAGTTGTTATCAGATATAGTATATGACATAAATTTGAATACTCACCCACGATAGCACATCATGAGAACGTTGCAACGCATTTTGGAGAAGAATACTCTCGCCAGAGGTATTCTGTGACCGAGATTGCCTCCATTTCCGTGAAACATTACAATAGTAGGGCGAGTTGCGGCTAGCTAAAATTTGCGATCAGCACCGTACACCATGGTACCCGAGAGAGAGAAACAATGCAAAAGCGCTATTGTAATGACGCTCATTTCATGACGCGCAAAAAAAGCTGAATCGTGGGCACCGCCATGCAACGTGTAACAAGCTCTATGACTGATAGGGGAGGGGGGAGGGATGACCCACCTCTTCATCGCTCATACCGTCCACGATCGTCCCAGGGGGTAATATAGCTGCATCTGGCTGCGGCAGATGCTTGGCTTGGAGGAGTAGATAGCAACGCAGCGTAGTGTCATCTTCTGCCTTCAGCTCGAGGTCAACGTAGGGCAAGCCATATTGACCTGGATTAGCCACGTCTATCGTCCCCGTCATAGTTCAGCATACGTGTAACACTGTAATCGGGTTAGATGACAAGAAAAACTAAACGTGCCTGTTCTTGAGCCACTTGGAAAGGCAGAGGGGTATATGAGGTAATTTTGACCATAGTACAGAAGACCGACACCTATTAAACATGTTATAGTTAGCATATATGTTCTATACTTTGCCGGCTCGATCAATGAGACCAAAGGTCGGGCATCCCTATGATTCAAAACCCACCGACTGCCACGGTAGCGGCTGTACCCTACAAGAGGTTAAAAACAGATGAGACGCACAAACATCATAAAAGAGCCCCATTGAAGCTAGTATATGTTTACCTTTGCGAAAGATTGTAAGGACGGTAACAAGTTGGACATGGTCGAGAGACAAGCTGGCGGCGTTCTTGTAGAAGTGAAGAATCACAGGCGTTATATTTGGCGCCAGCGCGCGGGAGCTACTTATGTTTGGATATGTTTGGCTCTTGTCCGGATTGCTACCTACAAGTCACCATCGTAACCGTAGCCGTGTGAGTTTGCTGGAATTGCAAGCAGCTGCTACCATTATCTCAAAGACTCCGAGGCTTACTGGCTGTGAAGCTGGGGTAGCTCGGAGTATATGGGCAAGGTGCGTGGTTTGAACCACGACGACTGCCATAATGGGTCTGGAGATCAAGCTCCCAAGTGCCCGAATAGGCTTATCCCGGAAGTACTGACTACGTCGATTTCCCCTCTTAAGATGATGTCCTTGTACAAGTACGTTCATGGTTTTAAAAATACTGACTTGATGGCCTACTAATTACCTCTTTTAATCCTGACTTCTGCATATCTTTCGTACGTCCCGTGAGCGCGGTGTTTTCTTCTCTATGTAGGATCATGCTAAATTATATCTCTTGCTTGGTCAGAAAGCTTACGATTCCTTCTGGTGTCTGTTAACACTATCGCACCATCCGTCCATTTGGACCAGACGAGGCAGGTCGTCCCCACTCGTTTTTGCGTGCTGGCAATCGTTCTTCAAGCTCCACTCGGGTAGGCGGGGTTAGCGACGCTCCACAGTAAAGATGGTCGCGAGGCGCGTTTGCTCGCTGTCGAGTGTCGAACGGTATCGGCTCCTGTCCGTGCAGGCGAATCAACTCGCGCTGATCATCTGTGCTTCACATCTTTTTAGGCAGTAAGCGCAAGTTCGAAAAAGCATTTCCGCTCCGCAAATTACTCGTGTCGCCATGGATCCATTAGGTATAGCGAAAAGGAAGCGACAAAAAACCCTCCTTGAACGAATAGAACTAGCCGCCGTTCATATTCCTGTCAAACTCGCGAAATGACGATCGTCGGTGCACGAGACATGTCGTCGGAAGCGAGATGGCGTCCTCTTACTTTCGTATAAAAGGGAGTCCAACTTCAGCCATCGACACCATCCTTCTGGGTACGAAAGCTACCGTCTCAGTACACTTTTCACCCCATTCCTTTCACCAACACACTCCTTCAAAACTCAACATGCACTTCTTCAAGTCTCTAGCTGCTCTTGCCACCGTCGCCTTTGGCGCATCTTCCGTCGTCGCTGCACCCCTCAGCGACGTTGGAGGCGTCCCCATCCCACCCCTTCCCCACACTCCCAGTGTCCCCAGTCCCCCGAGCCCCCCGAGCGTACCCAACGTTCCCCACCTTCCTCGTGCTGGTGCCAGGAGCATTCCTCTTATTCTTGCTGATGTGACTGTCAGAGTTACCCCTCTTGTGGCCGAACTCAGTAAGTCCTACTCTTCAAAAGGTTTTCGATTCGCTTCTAACATTTGATCGTTTCAGAGCTTATCACTTCGTCAAACGCCAACACCGACGTCGTCGGCCCTATCCTCGACAACGTCAAGGCAGTTTTGTCGCCTGCCATCGTTGAGATCAACGCCCTTGTCGGCCAGCCTGTTGAGGTTGTCCTCGCTTCCGTCGATGGAACTGGTCAAGTCACTGTCGAAGCGCTTGCTGAAACCGTCTCCGACGTCCTTCATATAAGTCCCCCAGACTACCGTTAAAGCATCGAGGAACGCTGATAGAAGCTACTGTAGCTCACCTTTGGCGGACTTCGTGTCGTTTATAACGTGGCTCCCAGCCTTCAGGCCGCTGACCTTACAGGACTCCTCAGTGATGTTGCGTAAGTGACTTACCACGATATGCACCAAAGCGATGCCCACTGACACTCGAATCCGATTTAGAAACATCGTCGTGTCCCTCCTCGGCGCGGTCCTTTCCCTAGTCAATAGCCTCACTGGCAGTCTCCTCCCTGATCTCATCGCCGCATTGGTGCCTATCCTTGGTGACCTGGTCTCCATTCTCTCCAGCCTTGGTGTAATAGGCCTCATTCAAAGCCTCGGCATCAACCTCTGATGTTCTCTTCCATATACCATCTTTGTTTTCGGTTCGTATCCCTAATTCATGCTTTAGCCGGGATTTGTCTTCAGTTAGATAGTCGGAACTGTCGATGTAGAATTGCATGCTTCCATACTATTATATGGTTTTCTTTGAAATATATTGTATGTGGACGTATCTTGACTGTGGGTCGTGTGTGACCACCTGCAATCATCCACTCATAAATCCAGAACAACGATCCAAAATCTTATGGGAATATCAAGATATCAATGGAAACTGCAATCAATCTACAATGCCGTGTATAGCAACATTACAAAGGATCCGTTAACTGTGCAAGAAGCGAATGAGGAGCTCAACTCCATAAGTACACCTGCTTTCAATAAGCGAATGGGTCTCCAATAAATTTAAATACAATTATCCAGGTATCCGCCTTTGTGGCGGTAATAGCCGCATAGGATGGTCCAAGGAGACCGCTGGCATAAAGACGTGATCATCATATACAAGGACATCAAAACTCAGACGAAGGACGCCGTGTTCACTAAACTGAGCTCGTAAAATTACTAAGCGAGCTGAGGCTTAGCTTCTTCTTCGGAATAGGGATAGGATGGATGCTGGTCTCAGGTGGCGGCTGCAACGACGGTCCATTACGAAAAGGGAACTTGAAAGAACTAGGAGTAGCTGGGGAAGGCGACCTGTCGTACGATGATCCGAGTCTGGTGGTATCTTCTTGGATAGACTGTAAATTCGAGGGAATACGATCTTTGAGTTCAAAGGCGTTGTAGTCACGAGCATGACCCAACCCTGGACCACTCCCCGGGCGTTGGTACTAGGACGATCGTTAGCGAAATCGTCAAGGCGCGAGAAGAGGTTTCCTTACACTGAGATTAGATGTGTCGAGGCTCAATCGGACGGGACCTCCGCGGGTCTGGCGTTTATAGACGAATGTTGCAACGACGATGATAACAGCAAAGGTCAGCACGTTGATGCCCATGATGACGACTCCTGCGATGGACAATGCTACGGGGCCAGTGTTCAACCAAATATTGAGATTGGAAGGTATCGAATCCTGAGATGATAAAGTTGGATTCGGTGCTGGTAAAATCTCAGTTGTGCGATACGATTTGTAGACAAGCGATTTACATACCAATTTGCTCTGTCTGTGAGGCCTGTACAAGTACATTTTCGAAAACGGTTGCAGGAGCAAAGGTTGGCGACGGTAGCTGAATATCTTCAGAGTAGTACCGAGGAATTTCTACGGGACGCGAGAAGGAATTCATGGGAGGATTATTCGATGGTTCATTGCTATAAGAGGGTCAGCGCACAGCAACGTAGACTTGAATGATGCTTACGGAGAGAAACTGATGCTTTCTCTGTCATGTTCGTCGAAAATGACAATGGGTTGAGACATGGCGAGTTGTGTTGAGAGATGAAAGATTGCGAAAAATGTTATCGAAACGACCTGAAGTTGCTGGACCATGGCGAAGGATGGGGATCTCGAGGGCTGGGATGACTTGTGAGAAATACATCCCTTTGGACAGACCTTTATATACCTTTACCATGCTCATTGGTAAACACCGCGAGAGTCATTGCAATGACTGGTTAATTAATCTATTTGGGGTTGAGTACATACAACTTAGCATGGTAGCTGGAAAACGACTACAAGTACGACACCGAGAAACTTTGAATTTACTCAACATTTGGAATCTTGGATTGAGACGCTTCTATGAGCATAAATTCCAGATATCTTGAACTCCATCGCCGTCGATGGTCACATTACTTCGAGTTTGCATCCAAATTGTCAACAGTAGACTGAGCACCGTGTAGCCTGACGAGTCGGAGGCACTAGTAGAGGCGGATCATGTTCAAAACGCGTGGCTCTATACGAGCGCCCCGCCCGCTGCTGTATCAGACGCTTGATTGCCCTAGTTTTCTGGGTTTCTGGATCGTTTAGCCTCTCTTTCTCCCTTTCTCCCTTTCCTCCTTTCCACCACCTCCGCCTAGCCTCACATGTCAATATACGCAAGTCCAGATGACCCTCGACTCTCGCGTACCCCACTGCCACTCTACCAGAACCATGAGCTTCCCAGACAGCCAGGACCGCGTGCAAGTACTCCGGAGAGAATACGCGAGAGACAAGTGAAGAGTGTGAGCTCGATCACATAGCAGTGCTATATTTCACATAAATGACCTATTTTTCTCTGTTTTTTAGGTACCACCTCCATATCCATATAAACCGGCTGATCAAGATTTTTACATTGCTGATCGTGTGCACGGAGGCACCATGAAGCCTAATCCTGACCTCGTCAAGGACCACTTTCTGCACGAAGGCAGACTCACTGAGGAGCAGGCTCTCTTCATCTTAAAGGAGGCGACAGAGCTCATGAGGCGTGAGCCAAATATGCTTGTTCTTAGTGGTCCAATTACTGGTATGCAATTAATATCTTGTCCTCTGCTCGTTGTATCGATACGTACCTGTTCTTTTCCACGACGCCTAGTATGCGGAGACATTCATGGCCAGTATGTGAGGAGACCCTACGATTCAAGTGATGGTCACGCGATTTACGGCTCTCGGTTCAACTCTTGCAGTACGACCTCATGAAGACGTTTGAAATCGGTGGCAAGTTCTCTGAGACGAATTATTTGTTCCTTGGCGACTACGTTGACCGCGGTTGTTTCGGAATCGAGGTAAGCCGGCTTGTTCTTATCAACTTCCGGCGAGTCCCCGCGGGATTACGTGACAGATATGCCCTGAGACTTAGTTCCGACCATCCATGACTCATACCATTGCAGTGCTTGCTCTACTTGTATACCCTAAAACTCTGGTACCCCTCTCAACTCGCCCTACTCCGCGGAAACCACGAGTGCAGACATCTGACCGGATTCTTCACATTTAGACGAGAATGTACGTGAGACATTCCAATTTCCGCTTTATTGTTTATAACTGCGATCTACTAACGCCGGATCCCTGCAGGCATGCACAAGTATTCTGCGGCTGTATACGAGGCATGCGTCAAGTCATTCGAATCTCTCCCCGTCACAGCTCTCATTGATGGCAAATTCTTCTGCGTCCATGGCGGCATCTCCCCGGATCTTGTCCATCTTACGGATATTGATAGAGTATGTTGAGCAGCTACACAGCATCCCTGTCACTTTTCCAACCACATAGATACTAAAGTTCTGTCCTCACAGCTTGACAGGTTCACCGAGCCAGCTTCATCGGGACTTTTGTGTGACTTGCTTTGGGCTGATCCGTTGCAAACTTATGGTGAAGAGGTAAACCTTTGTCCTCACTTGACAGGAATGTTGCGCTAATCTCGGTACTACTTCCACGGTAGCCAAACACAAATAATCCTCAGGGAATACCGCTGATGCCCGCACCATTTACACCTAATGCTGTCCGTGGGTGTAGTTATAACTTTAGGTATATTACCTTCTTTACGTCTGTAAAGGCACTGCTATTCATATGTTCACCAATACAGTTATTCCGCAGTCTGCCAATTCCTCGAAAGGAATTCGTTACTAGGAATATTCCGTGGCCATGAGGTTCAGGACTTTGGGTATGCGATCTCATCTCTCCGGCAATACTGCTCACTGATTGGCAGACACGAATAAAAATAGCTTCACAATGCACAGGAAAACACCTTCCAAAAAGTTCCCTTCCATTATCACAATCTTTTCTGCTCCCAACTACCTAGACGTATACCACAACAAAGGCGCGGTGATCAAATACAAGAATAAGAACATCACCATCCGGTTCGTCGTTATTCCAAAGCTCTCCAATTTGAATGACAGAAAAGCTAATTAAAAGCTTCTACGTACCTGGAAACCGTTTAATCAGCCAATTCAACGCGTCCTCACATCCATACTGGCTTCCCAACTTCATGGACGCCTTTACATGGTCGTTACCCTTCGTCGGGTCCAAAATCACTGAAATGCTCCTAGCTGTGCTAGCCGTCTGTTCAGAAGAGGAGCTAGAAGGTACTGGATCTGTCGAGGACGACGATGACGCTCGGACAGTTATATCTACAACAAGCGAAGTCGAACAACGCAGGAAGGAAATCATAAGCAAGATCATGGCAGTTGGAAAGATGCAGAGGATCTTCCAACTTCTCCGGTACGTCGCAATCCGATGCATATTCGTCTTCCAACTTCCAATCTGACCATATACCACCTCCCACTTATGACTCTTTCCCACACGCCTTACTCATGTGTTTTTTTGACGCGCGATAGTGAGGAAGCAGAGAACGCCACTGAACTTATCACACACGAGGCTTCACCGCCAGAAACGCCACCTGGCGCTTGGCCTGGAGGGTTCAGCGTTGGTGGGGACGCGTTGGGTGTACAGGTGAACGCCCTCCGCAGGAACATCCGCTCCTTCAACGAAGCCAGGAGTGCAGATATCGCAAACGAACGTCTCCCAACGTTTGTTCAACCCGAATTACCTCATATTCCTGCACCGTCTATGCGGCTGCCCAGGTTGGCGACTGAGGACGGACAGGGAGAGGTGCCTAAGCTTGAGAGCTTGATACGCAGAGCGTTGGAAGAGGAAGGTCTCAGCGATGGAGGCGTCGTTGAGCGATTGGCTGAGAAGATTGCGAGAGGCGGACCGTCGCGACCAAAGGGGCTCAAGCGATTTGAGACGGCATGAGAATATATTCGAGAATTTAATATGCTTGTATCGACGCTTTCTTTACTTGGATGCACATGGCTATGTAGCACTGATACCCGCATGTATTGGATAGTCTGTTTTACTTCAATGCGAACTGTTCTTCCCGCTCAAATTAAGTCTAAGGAATAATGCCACTAGTTCTCTCTCTCGTGGCTCCGAATGTAACCTCTCAGACTCGCGATTATCGTATTCGTCGGAGACAACTTCTCGGAAAATCCTGATAGTTACGATTCGCGGTACAAATAACTAAGATACACACATGAACCACGCGCCCCCTACAACCTACAGGTTTCAGCTGACGTGGACGATACAGCCTACGGTTTTCGACTAATCTACGCGATATTCAAAGATGTATCCTAACCAATGCACTACGTTCATAGCCCTACCGGAAGATCCGGACCGTGAAACAGAAAGTCTCCGAGATAAGCTAAAAAAAATGAACATAAGAAAAAGGAGGATATGAGAGGTATGGAATTGGCTTACCAAAAGTAATGGGGTCGTGCGCCACTTGAGACGTAAAAGCCTGAACTTTGACCCACTAATGATGTGTATGAGTGCGGTGAGAAAACCACACTTCGACGCAGCTCGATTGTAGAGCCGGAATCCGCCCACGTCCCGAACAGTGGATAGTGGGTAGTCGACGACACGAAATGCCATCATTGAGCGCGAACCAGATTAGAGGTCCGAGGAACGAGAAGATCAGTGGCTGGAATTGAACTTCTATTCAGAGGAGTTCATGTCGAGGGAAAGATACGATTGATGTTGTCGATAGGCGAAGGAGTTAGCGAACAAGACAAGAGCGTGACAGAGGCTGAGAAGAGCAATGCGAGAAAAAGCATAAGACAGCCAGAGCAAGGTCAGGGAGAGCAGGACAATTGGGCTGGGAGCAATCAGTGCAGTAAGACGTGTATGCTGGTGAGTATTAGGAGTACGTGGGAGATCCGTTTACAGATAGTGATGTTGATGTCAGGTATGCCAGTGTTTGGACGAAGGATCCGAAGGATAGCCCGAGTACATCCGTCTAAACTAGGGCATATTAGACTTAGGCTCACGAGGATAACAGGAAAGCCTACTCACATGAAAGACAGATGTGGGAGAATGTTATGCGCGTGAACACATGCGCAAGGATGAACGACGATCAAGTCGACGAATAATACAAGTCGATGACCAGGATGCGATCCAGAACAGGGATCGTGGTATATAGGTCTAAATTGGTGCGCGAAGGCAGGTCAAAAAGCCGTGACTAGCCAACATAAAGGCACAGCTTACCCAACGACCAAGATGACAATGGACAATGGAAAGCCTTGGCCTCCAATTGGTAGATCTCCCCGCTAAGCCGCGTCCAGCTTCGCAAGGAGACCAATCCGCCTCTGTGGCACTCCGCTCCGCCGTGTTCGGCTTCGCAGAGATACCACAACGTTTCCGGAATGAACCCGATTGACCGCGTCCAGCCGCACAGGAACACCCGGAGACTAAGGCAGAGGGAGGATGGGAAAAGATGGAAGAGGGATGAAGAGCCAGGAACACATGACACGCGTTGGTCTTGAGGGAGGTGCATGATAGGTGAGAATGAGACAGTGGATTAAATGTGTGTTTGAGATCTTGCCCGTTGATTGACGAGAGCCACTCCGGGAGGATATAGAAATATAGGCGCTACCGAGTAGGCTGCAAGTATTAGGTAGGATAGTTGTGGTGTAGTCTAGATAACGTCGCCGAGAAGACGCCCCGTATTATGGCGAAATATTATTTGAGCCGAGACGTCCGAGTATGTCGCTGAGAGTCAATGTAAAAGTCAAGCCCAGAAGTACGAGTTCAGTAAAGGCCAAAAGACGGGTCCGAGTCAAGTATTAGAGGAGAAGCCCAGAAGTGCAGGTCCAAGTCAAGTACCAGCCAGATATAGTAGCCACGAAGCCGAGATAAACCGAGAAATGGCCCAAAATTATGGCCTAAGATAAGGTATATGCCGAGTCGTTGATGATATTCGTAGATCTTGCTGCTAGCGCTATATGTTGTCTGCGTGTGATGTTCGTCGTGAATAAATATGAATATTGTACGCCAGTCCCGAGTCTTCTAAAATTCTTGAGTCTTGATATCTGAGTCCAGGTCCCTGATAAATTATGGGATAAAGTTAGGAATGTCCCGAGTCGCTGAGTCCGTATGTGAATCCTAGTATATATATGCAGTCGTAGATAATTGATTTGCGGTATGCTGTTGTTTGATGTCTATAAGTCAAGGTGAGAAGGAGATGTCATTGGCGGATGCTAATCCACACACCTCATATTATCCACGAACGCGTACGAATGCGAGCATAAAACTCCTCGGCCGACATAGAGCACCGCGGTTCCTCAGGCTCCGTGGCCGCCTGTGAGGACTCCGCGAGTTTGACCTTCGTCGCGACGGAAGCCTTCTACGTCCAAGTGAGCAGCTGATTAATGGATATCAGGAAGAGGCGCTCACCTGTTTTTTTATTGAAGGCCTCCCGGTCCCTAGCCACCTAGATAGCTCTATGCGATTGAGCCCACCCTTCTTCTTCGCTTGAGGTTTGGCCTCAACCCCACTGACCAGACGATCCTGAAGCCGCCGCTCGCGACCGTATGGAGACGTACGGGTCTGTTGTATCGACTTCTCTAAGCGTTCGATCTTTGTGACCTGCTTGACCTTCCGAAAGACCTTAGCCACTTTCTGCTTGAACGAACTAGGCGATGGTGTCTGAAGAGCCACAGTGAGATTGACATCCAGGCTGAAAGGTACCGATGCAGACAACGAGACGCTGTTGACCGGGGCGCGCACACCGGTCGGTTGACTGCAGCTATTCGTGTCATTGAGTTCCTTGCATGCCAGTATGCCAAGTTCGTATCTATCCGGATGTTCCACGAAGGTCTGGGGAATGTGTTGAAGGGATAAATGAGAAGTACAACTTGACGAGAGACCAGGGGGGAAGAAGTAGTCGGTTGAGGAAGGGCACAGCGGTATTACCGAAGCATGGTGTGTGGTGTCTTGGTAGTACGCGTCGGGAGCTGGGGATGCATGCATCTCGACGTCGTCGTCATACTCGTAGCCCATCTCAACATCCTATGAGCCACGATGAGCAAGAGGTCGACGTTGGTAGAGTAAAAACAAAAAAAACCTCTGGGTCGATATCCATAGGCTCATCAGCCTCTTGGATAGAAAGATTATCGAAACAAGCGATGAGGTCGAGGTCAAGCGCCGATGTTGACTTTGGTTCGACGTTGAAGAACTCTTCTGGGAATCGCTCGCTTGACACCTCAACGATGGGACAGAGATCGACTTCTCTGTGTTTGAAAGGGGGCATTGTTGGCGGGATCTGCGGTTGGCGCTTCCTACCGGAGCCGTTGTGCAACTTGTCGAAGAACCGACCGACATGGGTATTCAGGTACACGGGTACTGGGACCGTCGGGGTCTTATGCTGTCCTGCGGCGATGCTACTGGGAGAGAAGAAGCGGGCCATGTCTATTGCTACAGCAATGCTGTCGTGTCAAACGAAGGCTGGGGCTGTGGCAAAGGCAGGGAGGGGGGGAGGAAGTAGGTGGTGGTGGAAGTGGGTGGTGGTGGTGGTGGTGGTGGTGGAAGTGGGTGGTGGTGGTGGTGGTGGTGGTGGAAGTGGGTGGTGGTGGTGGTGGTGGTGGTGGTGGTGGTGGTGGAGATGGCTGGTGAGGAAAGAAAAGAAAAGAGAGGTGAACTTGGTTCGACTTACTTAACAGTTTCTCGATTGGGTGGGCTGGGATTCAGACTCCGACGTGTCTTCTCGCTGTTCAAGCACACACGTGATCGTGTTCCTTCTGCCAAATTTAGAGTCCGCGCACCCCGATTGGGACTCACCTTGAATGTAACGGTTCCTTGCCCTCGTCGCAGTGGTATAATCGAGAGAATAGAATTGTATTTGGTTACACCTACAATAATTAGATCCATGGGACAAGCGCAAAATAGGCAGGCCAGTCGACTAGGAGATGCCAGATGGTACTTTTCAATTTATCGGCGTCCTTCATGCAATCGGGATACCAGCATACTCGTCGTATCCGAGTGCGAGATTCAAGTTCTAAAAAACCACTTGCATAAGCAGAACTGAAGTATAAATATTTACGACATGCTTACCTGAAGGCACTGAGTGGCAGCGCCCTTCAACAGATTATCCAAGCCGCCCTATTGGAGAAATACCCTCCGTGAGTCGAGCAAACACAGCAAGGACAACACACTCACCACAACAACTGCACGATCTCCTTCGCTGTGAACCTGGAATCCACCCACAGTCCAACCATGTTTGCCCTCAATATCAGGAAGCGTAGGAACCTCCTTCTTGATCGTGATCAGCTTCTCACCAGCATACTTTCCCTCATACAGCTCTCTAACCTCCTTGGCAGTGATGCCTTGATCCAGGGGCATGGACAGTACAGAAATGATCCCGCTAAACCATGGACCCACGGTGGGCACAAATGCCACTTTAATCGGACTCTTTGGATCTGCAAAGAGCCGTGAGAGGTGGCGACCAGCCTCGCGTTCGTGTATGTGATCAGTCAGAGAGTAAGGCCGGATACCGCCAGATAGACTCTCGGGAGTAACTTTGGGAGCCGTAGTAGGGCGACCGTCGGCAGCTGGAGGACCCGCAATTGTACCTGCACCGCTGTATCCGGATACACCGAAGATAGTCGGCCATGCTTGACGGTTGATATGTTGGAGGAGGGGTGCTACGAGTAGCTGAGTTGAGGTGGCATAACATCCCGGGTTGGAGATACGCTTGGAAGTGCGAATGGCGTCACGACCGTAGAGTTCTTCGATAGCATAGCGGCATTGAGAATATCGACAAAAATATGACATTTCGAGTTTAGATTGTTACAATTACATGGAGGACGAAGGAGAACCCTCACCCGGAAGCCCATACGTCCATCCGTCTTCAAACCTATAATCCGCACTCAAATCGACAATAACGCTCTTCTCTCCACTCGACCTCGCACTCGCGCCTTTGTCAATTGCGTCGACAAAAGGTTTGCAAACGCCGTTGGGGAGAGCCATGACCCAAGCGTCAACTTCGCCATCTTTCTCCATGCGTTCCACATCCTGGGCAGAAAGGTTAGAGTATTTGATGGGAGCCTTGGTGTACTCATCCAAAGAGTACCCTTCGAGTTGACGGGACGAGACGTGAGTGAGATCGATGTGAGGGTGTTGCGAAAGAAGGGAAGTCAGAGTTTGACCTGTGAATCCACGAGCACCGATGAGCGCAAGTCTCTTGGGCTGGACTGAGGCAGCGGTGGCATAACCTCGGGAGGAACCAGGAACATGGCGAGCCAGCGTCGAGAACCCACGTGCGCCAGAGGGAGCTCCTGCTCTTGAGGGGGACGCGGAGGGCCCTACAGGGAGGTACGACCTATCAATCCTACCCTTCTCCTCGAAACTCTTCACAATGTTCTCAACCTCCTTAACGTCCTGTACACCATACCAGAACAGACTCTTGCCAGACCTGGTAAAGCTGCCATCCGCACGCTCAAAGTGCCATGCACGGTTCTCGTCATCTGCGCGGGCCGTCCAGAAGAGCTTGCGGTGATCCTTCTTGACGGCGTTGAACACGTTGTCGACCGTGCCGTTCAAGATACCGCTTCTAGATGCGAGAAGCTTCGTCATAACCGGAATTTCGCCTTCGGGCTCGGCGACAATAGCGACCACGTCCAGAGGCTCGTCTCCATAAATTGTGTAGGGAGACTTCTTCAAGTCGTTGAGTACACCAGTGACGCTTTGTTCGCCGCTAAGCACATCAGCGTCGCGGTCGTGGATGACTTGACGAATACGGTCAGGGCCGATCTTTTCCAAAGAGTTCTCGTGGAAAAGCTTGTACCCGCGACGAATCAACGTTCCAGCACCAGAGTCCGTGAAGAGCTCGCGTTGCAGAGAGTCGGCAGAGATAACGGCAACGGAAGAGGAGCGAGGAAGGTGGTCCAAGAGTTCCTTGAATTCGCGTAGTTTGAGTTTGGTACCGTACTTGACCCACGGCTGTCTCATGAGTTCTTCATATTCCTAAAACAGCATCAGAACCGGATCGTCATGCGGGAGAATGACCGTTACTCACCTCGTCCAGATTAATAGCATCAAGCTTCTTGCCAGTCACACCATGGAACAGTCCACCCTTCTCGTTCAAGAATACGATTTTCAGGGGCTCCAACTCCTTTGCGAGCTCACCGGCGGCGATGTCCGCATTGACGTTCAGAATCTGGCCGGACTCAGACTCTGCTAAGCTGGTGAGGATGGGAAGGGCTCCTGCGCGAATAGCAGCTTCTAGGGGACGTTTGTCAACTTTGGTAATCTTGCCAACAAGACCGTAGGTATCCTTGTCAAGATAGTCAGCGGTGAAAACACCAGAAGTAATAGGGCGAGCGCGGGTGCCCAATTTCTCGAGAGCGTTGACGAGACGAAGATTTTCCTCGAGGAAAACACGGCGAGCGATACCAAGAGTCTTGGCGTCTGTTAACAGTGTAAGGGTAGAGGCAGAAGGCATTTTAACAGACGGGCGCACCAGTAACTCGAATTCCATCCTTGTAATCGGGGACTATTCCTTCGCTCTCAATAATACCGTTCAACTGAGGACCTGCGCCATGAAGGACGACCGGGTAAAGACCAACGCGGTAGAGGAAGCTGAGGCTGTGGGCAAGCTCGTCAACCTGGTCAAGCACAGCGCCACCGATCTTGATAACGGCAAATTTTGCGGGGTTGGAGGCGTCGGAGGAGGAGGAAAAGATACGAAGATAGCGCTCGACTTCACGCTTAGTACCGATGGAATAGAGCAAGCGAGTGATAGTATCCTACGCAGTATGTCAGCAGAGTTCGATGTAGAATAAAAAGCAGTCGACGCACTCTGTCGGTTTGAGCAACGGACTGTAATCCACGCTGAAGAACAGGCTGGATGCGCTTTACGGCACGCACCGCTGCATGCCGCTGGCCAGCGACGATGAGGGCACGTTGGGGAACGCGAGCAGCTCCCTTTGCGACGCGTGCAGCAGCGAGCATCTTGAGCTGAGTGTTGAGGAACGAAAGAGTTAGAGGAAAAGGAGCGCGGAGAGGAAGAGGGGGTGACTCACTTGAGACGGAGGTTGAGAGCAAGCCTATTCTCGGCGCCTTTTGAAACTAATTAGCGAGGGCGCTTCATTCTGCCCTTCGACGTCCCTTTCGCATAATTCGCTCTCTGCCTCCGACATTATCCTCGAATATCAGGCGTGGCTAGTTCAATCCGTGCCGTAGTTGTTTTGTCCATCATGCCCGAAATTATTACAGAAAAATGCAGGACAACACGAATGGCACACGAGCTCTGCTCCTACTAACAACAAGCGTGGGAACTTGACGTCCCTTTCGGTGAAAGCAGTCTCGGTGCCATAGCTCTCGTTTCCGACGGCCCTTTTATCTACACCACCACCACCCTCAAAGCAACAAGTCTGTCCATTATGTCCTTACCGAAGGTGCGTGTACACCTGCAATATTTACGAAGAACCCACAGCTCATATTTTGCTTCGATCGTAGCGAATCATCAAGGTGCGCCTTACGAGCCCTGAGCCATCCTCAGAGGCGGACCACCAGTCAGTTAGACCTAACCATCCATGCGGCATTCGCTGTATCTTGCTGTAGGAAACAGAACGACTTGTCGCAGACCCTGCACCAGGCATCTCCGCAGCCCCTCACGAAGATAACCTAAGGTACTTTGATGTTACTATCCAAGGACCCGATGGCAGCCCATTCCAGAGTGCGTACAACCCACCAAGGAAACTCGCAGCACTAACCTTCCTTTACAGATGGCATATTCCGCCTAGAACTCTTCTTACCTGAAGAGTATCCAATGGCACCGCCAAAAGTCCGTTTCTTGACAAAGATCTACCATCCGAATATCGGTACGCCAGTAATTCCGTCTCCTTCCTCGTATTCCACTTACACCTCCCCCCTTCTATTTCCACATATCCACAGACAAGCTCGGACGTATCTGTCTAGATATCCTCAAAGGTATATATCCATGACACCCGCAGCATCTGCATCCCTCTCACAGCCACCCACAGATAAGTGGTCGCCGGCCCTGCAGATCCGCACCGTCCTTCTTTCCATACAAGCCCTCCTCAGCGCACCTAACCCAGACGACCCCCTCGCTACGGACGTCGCCAAGCATTACAAGGAGAACGAGCAGGACGCACAGCGCGTGAGCCGAGAGTGGACTGAGAAATACGCGGTATAAACAGGCAAACAACGTTTGCAGTGTGATCATATGGAAAGCTTCACTAGACAAAGGGAGGGAGGGTTGTATAAACGTTGCGTGATGGATAGGTGTATCATAGGCTAGGTTAGCAATTAAACTCCCCACGGGTATGTTGTACACATTTCACAGCTATCTTTTATGACTTCGGACTTCTCTTCGTGCGCGTCGCGTGTTGCGGCATAATCTCCGTCTCGGATAGAAAACGTTGGACGTCGGTATGTACATGATATTATACGTGGCATAGCAAACAAAACAGACACGTGAGGAAAGTCAAGAACTGCTAATCGGTACAAGAGATTAAGAAGTGAAAATATGTACGTAGACCAAAATGCGCGGAGTGCCTATGGATGTGTAGCAATGAATTCACCCTACTATCGGGGGCCCGTCGTGAAAAGGAAACAAACAAGAAATTATGAAACAAGAAACAAGGATACACTTCTCAGTGACCATAGCATTTACATTTCGTCGTACTGCTTCATCGTCTCTTCCACAATGTCCATATCAATATCAAAAGATATCTCTCCATAACTTGAGTCTGCGTCGAGAAGAGGAGGGGAAGGGGACTCGGAGCGTTGTCTCACCACTCGATCCGGGGCACGTGTAGGCGGTGAAGGGGGTAGGTCTGCAAACGAGCCTCGTCCCGCGTTGCCAGAGTACTTAGCGGTGATGGTAGTGGCGGTAGTGGAAGAAGAAATAGAAGTAGAAACAGAAGACGCCTGTGATACGGTAGGCGGGCGTGCAAAAGGCGTCTTGAAACCTCGTTGCTTGCTAGGCAAGTTCTGCGAAGACGAGAACGGCGTGGAAGCAGAGCTGTAAGGATTCGCACGACGCATGCCGAGAGCAGGAGGTCTGTGAGATTGGGAGGACGACGGTAATTTCTGGGATTTGTTAAGCTGGCTAGAAGATAGGTTGTGTGTGTTGGTAGGGGTGCACGATGGAGCATGCAGAGCAGATACAGGCGCAGGTGCTGGCTTAGGTTTAGGTTGTTGCGGACGAATTTGTGGCTTGACGGGTTTCGGAGGCGGAGGCATGAGGTCTTGTGTATTGAGCAGCCTAGGTACCTTCGGCGGGCTCACTTCACTGATCGGAAGCGTGGCCGCAGGCAACTCAATGCTGCGGTCCATCTCAGTAGAAAAGGAGTTCTCAAATCCGCGGCTTTCTCTACTGTCCTTCTGTACCTTGGGCAGCACCAGACTTTGCACCCATTCCATGTCCTTATCCTTTGTTCGTGACCCGGAGGGCGAACTACCCTGGCTGCTCAGAACATCTTCGCTCATCTGTCTGACCAAAGGCCGTCTATTGGATGGTAGAGCCTGCCGTGCAGAGGAAGTCCTAGTCAACGCACGAGTAGCGTTCGCCGGTCGCTCTGCCAAGGCCAGTTTTCGCTGCTTCTCGAAGATGTGCTGCTTCCGTTGCTCACGATCATCGATACCACAAACAGCACCTTCGACCAGATTTATCACTTTGGGAAGAACGTCTTTCATCGAATTCGTAGGTTCTCTAGTGCTGTTGTTGCCAGTCAACTGCCGTCCTCTTGGGAACCTGTCTTTTCGTCGATTCGATATGCTACTGGTCGATGAAGTCGCTGACAGACGTGTGGAGGATGTTGAGGGTAGGTTCATAAAGCCGGAATTCTTCAATCCATAACCAGAAGAAGAAGGTTCAGGCACTATGCAGATACACGATAAACGGCCAATGAAGCTCTCCCAGTAAAGAGGACACGCACCTAGTTGGTCTGCTACCATCACCTCTTTCCGTAGACTATTCAATGCCGGACAGCTCGTATCGGAGTGCTGCCATTGTACAACTCCTATGCGCGGTTGCAACTCGTGCATACTCCCGGCAGACAGCCACTCTAGAGTCGACTGAGAGGGTGGAGGTGGCTGAAAGGCGTCATACATCTCCACCTCTTCCATCCGTACAAGCTGATGTTCTGGGGATTGTTGGAAGCCTTGGAGGACGTAGACGTATGTATATATCTGTGGTAAATTTTCTTTTATTGTCAGTTTGAGTCAGTTAGGCCACATACTTGTGACAGTTTACTCACAACCGCGCAGAAGACGCAAAGATCTGACCATACAAGAAACAGGACTCCCAGCTGACCGGTTGTAGCGGTATATCTGGCCTCGACGACGACAAGAAATGCTGAAGCGGTGTACGGACAAGGGAGAAAAACTAATTCAGGTGGTGAGCGTCGTCAAAAGCCTTATTCAAGGAAGGCCGACCGACCCGCTACATGCCAACTCGGTCACGTGAGTGACTTACGCGACGTATCGCGTCGCGTCGAAGCGCGGAGATACCCAGGGGTCTGGGCGGTGCCACAGCACTACTGTGAGTCCTTGGGCTTACCTCGAGTCCTCGGCGTGAACACAGTCTACGTGCTCAGGTGTGTTTGTTGGAGACGGGTAGCGGTCAATCGCTTGCGATGCGTCGACCGAAGCCTCGCCTGGGGGGGCCAAAATCCACGATATTCCAGAAAATATCAATAACGGACGAGACTAATGTCCGTTCTCTCCAGAAGCGAACAAAGCTAAGCGTTCTGGGTTGCGGTCCGAAAGTGGAACTGAGACGAGTAGATTACCAGGCCTCAGCCTCGCGCGTCATGGCACCAGAACTTGAGGCAGTCGGTACTCAGTAGGCACGAGGGCAGATGAATTAAACAATTAGTGTGATATTTCCGCGAGCCTACATAGCCGCCCTATGTGTATTTTTCACGTATATCGTGCGAATATGATTTACCGACCCCTGGTAGACGTGTAGCTCTCCAGGCCACAGCGTGTCACAGCGCCAGTTACTCTACCCCACGAGGCAAGCTCCAGGCAATCGGCAGTTCTCTAGACCTCAGTTCTCAGCACCAGTTTCTCTGTCACTATTTCGTGTTCGGAAAGTGGGAGTTTACAGCTATCCTAATAACGATAGACGTTGGTGGGCAAGTGGTCGCACGGCCGGAGAATACCGCAAGTGGTGGAGTGGTGACAGAGGCGCCCAGGACCCCGCCGGCTCAACAGCGTGAAGTATCACAGCGCTGTGCCTGCTGTACTCAGAAATGTCGGCTGTTTCTCTTTGTAATGTCGTTCAATGTGTTCAACGAAGAGGCTTTGGAATTCATGTGTATTCTTACTGTTATTTTCACTATTTTCGATCCACTTAAATAGGTCCAGACACGAGGACACGATTTACAAGAGCTTTGTTTGCGGGTACCCCAAGAAAGTCAACCGCTTCGCGCGGTGCACGAGCGAAGACGAGAGAGGTAACCTACTGCCTTATCGGGCAATCCGCATCTAGTTACGCCTAAGACGGTTCCTGACCCATTGGATGACTCACGACAGCTTATCCAGTTGTTGACAATCACCATTGCAAGTGATATACTGTACGTGTGTGAGAATGAGGCTAGTTCTGTGCATGGTTCACTGATGTTACTAAGTAATTATTGTCGGGCAAGCAATCCGGGGTCTTGGGCGCCTCTGTCACCACTCCACCACTTGCGGTGTTCTCCGGCCGTGCGACCCGCCACTTGCCTGCCAACGTCTATCATTATTGGGATAGCTGTAACTAGGAGAAAACGTTGTCAGCAGGCGAGCTAGTGACTAAACAGCAAATTTTGATCGGCTTCAGGTCTCGCAAGCAGCGGCGAGAGAACACATAGAAACCGGGTCTAGGCCGGTAGCAGTACCTTTCTTTATTTAGGATAGCATCCAGTGCGGAATGGAAACTGGGCATAGGGATTTACTAATAGTTTTCCTTTCTTTAGCGGCGTACGTACACAGGCATAGCTACATTATTACTTAAGGCTTGCGCATGATGCATGTACATGCGCATGATGCATGAGGACTGAGGCCTCGAGGCCTAGGCCTGCGGCATCCATGAGGCCTGTAAACGTACAGTTAACTTTCTAGCTCTAAGAACGGGAATCAAACATACTATATCCGGAAGGCTGCCCGTCTGGAATATTACGCGCAGCACTCAGATCTCAGATACGGTTGTACTCTCCGGGCCACTTTTGGAAACTCGAGTATTTCTGCAACCGTATTCTTCCTCCGACACAAATAATTGTCTTCCCTAGAGGCATCTGATAGGTCTAACCGTTTAGCCTCCACTTCCGTAATTTCAAGAGGATTTCCATGTTCAAGCCATGTGTAGGGAAATTGCATGCGTACCGACCCCGGTTTCCCCTCTACACGGTATACCTACGCCAAATCCGATGCAAAAAGCCGAGGTACATTGTTCTGCATAATTTTTTTATTAACTTAACACGTGTCAAGCGTTACTGATACTGCTTATAAAAGCAGGGCAGGTTGCAGAAATAATCTCCCTACCGTTGTCGCATCGTCCACAAGCACACTGCGACAATGGCCTACCACCTGGCACTGAGAGCTTTCGATGTGAACACACCCTATGGTGAATCGTCTTCATTCCTCACTCCAGAGGTATGCTACATTTTCCATGAAATCATGAGCTTGGCCTTGTCGTGCCACTTCTTGCCGATTATTCCTTGTATTCGGGGCCCATCGTCTGACCACAACTTGAACTTAGCTGTGGTCCATCCATCCAAACCAGGTGTGGCAGCAACCAGTGATGCTTACGAGCGTCCCTCAAGCGCACAACTACAAGTCACAGGCAAGATACACTCGACTCCCCGCCATTGGTTTTTCTACAGACAATGCACGAGGTGTCCGTCTCGCAGACGCAATCGAAGACAACTTCTCTGCCTTTGCAGACCAGGGCGTGCAAGTCATGGACGTGCCTGGAGACAAGGTCACCTATGTGTTTGAGGTATACGGTGGACATTTCCCTCTTGCAACGTATACTAATCACATCCAATGCTATATACTTAGTGGCCGGGCCATGATACGGTGAAGAAACAGGTCAATGCACGCCGAAAACATGGCGTGCAAAGTCGCAACAGGATCGCTCAACAAATCGCAAAGATAGTTGAAGATTTCATCAATGTACGATTGCTTCAGAATAATAGCGTCGCCGACCAAATCCAGAATACTAATCGCGCTTTCCAGAAACGGGTTGACCGCGGTGCTATCCCGTCAGTTCCTGGCTGGCGCGTCGGCCCAGGTTTCATCGAGTTTGGAAGCGTGTACCTCGTCGAACTGAAGCGTATCTCCAAGTCGTCCTGGGTCGCAAAGCTGGCCGTACCTTCCGAGCTCGCATCGGCCAGTGTATTCTACTAACTGCTCACATTTCCTGAGTCGGCAGTAGCACGTTTGTTGCAAGAGGCGGATGTATCATTAACGTAAAGTTGCGGGTTTCTTTGCCATTTTTTTTCGAAGCTGTATTTATATAATGCTATTTATTTATTGGACTAAATTTGATATGATCTCTTGGCCAACTTCCCAGTAGTACTGCTACTAGTTTTCATGTCGTCGTACGTTTGCTCATATATACGCAGAAAACCATCGAATAGTGAGACCGTTATATATTATTGTCATTATCTTTTCTTACCTCAGAGACGTAACGTGACGTATTAAGTCGCTGATTGTCTCGGCCAATCAGGAGCGTACCAGACCGCGCGGTGGTGCGATGCAAAGCTCTTTGTAAGAAAGAGAATGGGTCTCCCAGGTCTCACATGATCTCATGGCCGAGTGATCATCCTCAAGGGGATACACACAAATCGAAGGGGGTTAAAAGTTCAGCGGACGTCACAGCGTATACAATACAAATAGTTCAAGTTTCAGCTCGAAGCTTGATCACAGTGCTCAAGATCTCGGCAGATATAGAATATCCGGGAGCACTGCTTGGACCAACAAAGTCACCTTATCATCCTACAATCGAAAGAACGAGGCATCACAAATGAATCAAAAGAAGGTTGAAATTCGAAAGCTCAGCGGACGTACATACAGTATACTTGGCAAATGGATGTTCGAAATGGGGTTGGCGAGGGAATACACAGTCATCAGAGGGATAACTCTCATTATAAGCTAGTTGAGATAGGCCCATATGTCACCATCGGACGCGTCCTCGTCTTCAAACACAAATTCAGGAATCGGAGGCGGCGGTGTCTGCGAACACCTCGCGGTGTTATTCCCATGTTGACCTTCTTGAAAATCCTGCGTGCGGTGCCGCTGCCCATTGTCGTTTCCGTTAAAGAGTGGCTGTCGGCGTGCTAGTTCTGGGACCTGACGTAGGAGCTGCGGTGTCACGGGTAGAACGCGTATTATCCGAAGTTTTTTCAGAACGTAAATTGATGTTGCGATTAAGTAGCATCGTGCGGTGTGCGTCGGCGAGCAGTTCGGTTGGCAATCGAAGCCAGGCGGTACTCCTTGACTATTCTGCCATGCTAGAAGACGACAGGAGGATGAGAATCGACTATTTGTTTCTTCAGGAGGTCATCGATGGTACGCATTGCTTCACTATGGCTCATCCTAGGGAGCGACGACTTCAATGAACTAGGGAGCGACAACTTCGATGAAGATATTCATCTCCGACTGTTTAACAATGAGATACCGAAATGACAAGGATATGAGCGATCGTTCTCTTCTTTAAATTAAAGAACTCTGATAGTATCATACCTATGGTGCGTTGATTGTCCAGCGGCGCTCCTAGCTTCATCTGAACGACGGTGGGTGATATTCTTTCAGACCGCACCATCGGAGTCACATAATCTAACGACTTGAGTGCAGTCAAAACGCACTCTTTTCGACTAGGTGACGCTCATACGCAGACCCGTATACGCTGGATCGGTATATTCTAGGCCGGGGGGATTCTCAAATTGCCTCAACGCCGCGCCTGTCATGCAAATGTCGTATTCCCGCGGCAGAGATTCATCGATCGGTTGTCTAGGATCTATAGTGATCAGCTTAGATTCGTCAATCGTTCGTTGGGCTAAGCTTAAGGTTTGAATATTGTCAGCACGCTGCACAGCCGCGTACTACACAACTTCACCTTCCTCGCTAGTAGCGTTCTCTCTGATATCGAGAATAAGCACTTCCCGGTCAACGATATCAGCCTCTTCGGCAACGTGGACCGCCGTAAGAGAGTTATCGCTAGTGATCACAATGAACCGCATAAATAGTAAGCATGGGCATTCTGCGCGGGTCTAGAATAACTTACACGGTGGGATGCATCATTCAATATTTGCGGAATCTCCACAGCGTCCGTTTTTAGAGGGCAATGGAATACTAAGAAACCGACGAAGATAAGCGACGCTTCAACCTCGTCACGATGTACATTGGTGATCTAATAGTTAATTAGCGAAAGGATACTAGATCAAAATATAAGCATTAGAACCTTCTCAGCGGAGAAAGCATCCGCTTCATAGTACCCAAGAGCAAGAACACGGCTCACTTGTCTCATAAAACGCTTGTATGTCTCATCGCCGTAAAAGTCCAGTACGGAGCCAACACTGACTCGATCGTCTCTGGTGCCTTGCCGTTCGAAGGACTGCAGATCGTTGACATGCGCTTCAGCACTGAGAACTCGAACTGTCTTCGGAGATGCACAGATTGCTTCTAGGGAGATGTGACGGTACCACCCGCGAGACTTGAGTCATCCAACGAAAACACAAAACATAGCATTCTACTCACCCTTACCCATTTGCCAATTTAGTGTGTCAAGCGCGGTCATCTCCATGGGATCCCCGACAATGGTTCCGTCGTCAAGCCTGACGAGAGCATGGGCGACTGCAAGACAAAGCATAGTTTCCCGAATAGTTTCCTTAGTATCAATGAGCTCGAGTTGAACGAGACTTTACACTTACCAAACTCCAAGAGAGCGACCGGTGATGGGCTCACCGCTAAGGACAACTCCATCGGAAGCTCGTGATGATAAGGATGCAGTTCAACAGCAGCTTCGACTTCCTCATGCCTCTCTCGACGCCTTTGAACTTGAGTGGTCAATTGCGACGGTCGCATGCTATGAAAGAACTGACTGACCCTTAACCTACGCATACAACCAACTACCAGCGATGACGAAAATGAGTCAGAACTCGACGAACCATCATTCAGCTCCACCTTCTCCAAGCCGATGCTCTAGAGATTGCTGCAGGCTCTGGTACTTATGTCTACACCTGCGATGAATTTCGTTCATTGTCAGTTTGAGTCCGCCAGGCCACATATGACAGTTTACTCACAACCGCACAGACGACGCGATGATCTGACCAAACGAGAAACGAGACTCCCCGCTGACAGGTCGTAGCAACACACCTAGTCTCAGTGACGATATGAAACGCTGAGGTAGTACACAGACACGAGAGAGAAACTGGCTCAGGTGGTGGGCGTCACCAAAAAGCATGTCCAAGAAAGGCCGACTCGCTACATGCCATCTCGGTCACGTGAGTGCACTACGCGACGCGTCGCGTCGAAGCGCGGAGGTGCGGCAGTGGCCACTAAGCTGCAATGAGCACCTAGGCATGATATCAGCTGGGAAGTTGGCAAGTGCCCGCCTCTCAAATCATGCTTATGTATAACGGTGTATTTGATAGTTATCCGCGTATATTAGACAAACGGATAACAAGAGAAATTTTTCCAGTGGTTATATACTCGATCGTAAGGAAGTAATACTTGGAATAGCAACATAGTAGGAGGTCGAAGATCCGGGAGAGCATAGGGGAGAGGATTGCATGGGGTTATAGTACACACTACGGGGACGAGAGAACAGCCACTGCGAAAAGAACAGCGAAGTATAGCTTCGAAAACAATAGCAAAGAAAATGAAGAAAACGTTACATTCATGATATATCCTCTCCTCTATTTACGTTTGCCAGGCACCTGCAACAAACGTGCTACTGGCGATTCGGGAAAATGCGCGCAATTAGTAGACTCATATAGCTGGGGTCAAAAGCTCAGAGGGTACGGCCAGCTTTACAACCCAGGTCGCCCTAGAGATGCGCTTCATTTCGACAAGGTATACGCTATCTAACCCGATGGAGCCAGGGCCGACTCCAACCCATTCAGGAAATAATGGCAAAAATATGATGTTATTGTGCCAGCGTTGCTCCTAAAGGCAGCATGGTAAGTGTTTAAAGTTGAACTATAGATGCCTGGTAGTCTAAACGTACGTGGAGAAAATTTTCGACTATTTTTGCAATCTGTTGAGCGATCCTGTCGCGACTTTGCACACCGCGCTTTCGGCGAGCGTTGACCTGCTTCCGCAACGTATCATGGCCTGGCCACTAAGTATGTGCACGGATGTGAGTGTACACAGCATGGGGAATGAGTGTGCGAGACGAGACGTACCTCAAAGATGTAGGTGACCTTGTCACCAGGTACATCCATGACTTGCACGTTCTGATCTCCAAAGGCAGAGAAGTTGCCTTCGATTGCATCTGACAGACGGACACCTCGTGTGCTGCCTATGGAAAAATTGATCGCGGGGAGTTGGGCGTATCTATGCTCTGGCTGGTGATTGTGCATTTGAGGGACATCTGTAAGCAGCAGCCCCTGGTTTAACTGGATGGACCATAGGTAGTCAGTGCCCGAATGCAAGGGATATTAGCAAGGACATGATCAGGCTGAGCTCACAATTCTAGGCCTGGGTATGTATGCTCCGCCTCCAGAAGGGTCTGTATTGAAAGCTCCATAGTCAGAACTTGCCATTGTCGCGTCGAGCTTGTGGGTTGAACTGGAATGATATACCCACCCCTGGTGTAGGATACTTATATATAATACTACATGGTACCGGGCGCCTCGTATGCATGCACATTGGAAAGGATCAACGCATTGTAATCCGCAATTGCTGCCCGAATGTGTCGGAGTGCATGTAATAGAGAGCTTTAGCGCTCACTAGTAGCATGAATAAGGCTCTGTTTGGTGGAAACAAAAAGCGAGGCAACAATCGCAAATTACACATTCATGACATCCTCCGTTCCAGCCGTCTTCGGGAAGCCAGGTTTTCGGGTTGGGGAGGCTGTGTTGTAAGATCGATGCCGGATTGTCTGCCACCTCGGACGACGGATCCCGACTCAACGCCTACGATAAAGAAGCTCCGTCCCGACGCCACATTCGATAGAAGGTTTGGAATCGCGCGCCGTCGCAAAAACTTGAGTATGAGAAGGAAAAACCAAATCGTTATAAATAACTCAGAATAAGTGCTTATACCCAAGCACACATAGTACTTAGTAGTCAGCCTCCCTGCTGTGTATTCACGTCGCGGCCATCGTACTCGAGGTGAGAAAAGATAAAATGACAGTAATGTATAACGGTGTATTTGATGGTTATCTGTATATATGTAGTAGACAAACATCTTCGGGAGACGATCTTACCAAGGTACATATAACCAACTGTTCAGTTACACGCCACAAGGGCCTTGAACTGAACAGCAAGTCACGCGTCACAAGGACCTCTGAACTTCGTGCCCTGCAGTGCGTCGAGTTATGGGTTATAAGGATTAGCGCTTACATTAGCGCTCATTGGGCTATAATCAGAGCTGGCGGAGCGAAGCGAGGCGGCCCTCGTACAGTATACTTGGCATCAAAATAAGGTTGGCGAGGACATACACAGTCATCAGAAAAATAACTCTTGATACAAGCTAGTTAAGATAGCCCCATATGTTGCCGTCGGACGTGTCCTCGTCTTCAAACACAAACTCAAGAATCAGAAGTAGCAGTGCCTGTGAACGCCTTGCAGTATTATTACCGCGTTGACCTTCTTGAGAAGCCTGCACGCAATGCCGCTGCCCGACGCCATTACCGCTGGCAGTGGTCGTCGGCGTGCTAGTTCTGGGACCTGGCGTAGGAGCTGTGGTGTCACGGGTAGAACGTGTATTATCTGAAGTGTTTTCGTACCGCAAACTAATGTCGCGGTTAAGCAACATCGTCCGATGTGCATCGGCGAGCAGTTTAGTTGGTAATCCGTGACAGGCGGTGCTCCTTGACCATTCTGCCTGCTAGAAGACGATGAGAGGATGAAAATTTATCATTTGTTTCTTCGGAAGGTCATTGATGATACGTACTGTGTCACTGTAGCTCATCCTAGAGAGCGACAGCTTCAATGGAGATATTCATCTTGGATTGTTTAGCAATGAATACTGAAATGACAGGGCTATGAGCAACAGTTCTCTCTCTTTAAATTAAAGAACTCTAATAGTATCATACCTATGGTGCGTTGATTGTCCGGCGGCGCTCCTAGCTTCACCTGAACGACGGATGGGTGATATCGTTTCAGGCTGTGCCATCAGAGGCATATAACCTATTGACCTGAGTGCAGTCAAAACGCACTCTTTTTGACTAGGTGATGCTCATACGCAGACCCGTATACGCTGGATCGGTATGTTCTAGGCCGGGAGATTCTCAAGTTGCTTCAATACCACGCCTGTCATGCAAATGTCATATTCCTGCAGCAGAGATTCGTCGATTGTTCGCCAGGCTAAGCCTAAGGTTGGAATATTGTCAGCATGCTGCATAACCGCGTACTACACAACCTCACCTTTCTCGCTGGTAGCGTTCTCCGCGATATCGGGAATAAGCACTTCCCAGTCAACAATTTCAACCTCTTTGGCAACGCGGACCGCCGTGAGAGAGTTATCGCCAGTGATCATAATCAGACGACGCGAAGATCTGACCATACGAGAAACGAGACTTTCCGCTGACAGGTCGTAGCAATATACCTAGTCTCGGCAACGATATGAAACGCTGAGGTAGTGCGCAGACACGGGAGAGCAAGTGGCCCAGGTGGTGGGCGTTACCAAAAAGCGTATCCAAGAAAGGCCGACTCGCTACATGTCATCTCGGTCACGTGAGTGCACTATGCGACGTGTCGCGTCGCGTCAAAGCGCGGAAGTAGGGTGCCCGCCTCTCATATATAAGTGATTCGTAACTAGTGAATCTTGAATTCGCGGCTGGGTTTTCTGCTGGGTTCAAATGCGCGACTTGTAGTGTTCTCTTTCGATTTGCAGTCATAACTACTTACAGTCATTTGCATAATTCCGTGAAATTCGCCAGATTTTTTCGCGCTATTTGCACATATTTGTCCCTGCCATCAACGTGACGTGTGACTACTTGTGAGGCGTATGCGGTCACTTTAAGAACAGAACTCACATCCCTCAACATAAGTACTTCTTATTAGTACTTCTAGACTGCACATCAGTGTACAAAAGCCTTAAATCCGAGTTAACATTGCCCTTGAGGGCTTCAGAATGATTGCATTGAGCTTGGACAGAAATATTATAACTCAGACTGTTGGTGCCACTGACTTTAAAAAACTCCGCCGAACTTTATAGGTGGGCATGTAGTCGGATATTGAAAAAAGGCGAGATGCCGGGAGCCCGTGATTAGTGTTTCGTGGCGATCTGTCACAGTCGTAACGCTGATGGTGGCGTCATACAGGCGCTGGTTGCGAGAAAAATCTGGCGAATTTCACGGAATTATGCAAATGACTGTATATAAGTACAGGTACACTTGAAACACCATAGCCGTAGATAGCATCTCTGATCTAGGCTCATACCCAGCCGTTCAGGCGCTACGCTTTCCAGAACGTTGGCACGTGTGAAAGGCTTGCGAGTCTATCTGATCTAGCGCCGTATACCTTTCGGCGATCTCTGACAGAAACATGGATCTTGATGGGGGAACAAATACAAGCAAACAAAATGCGCGTTAGGCGCTCGGCGAACCGGGCAACTCGATATGCAACGTTCAACAGTAACGACGCGAAATATTTTTATGCAGACTCCTTATAGTATGAGAAGGAAAAAATGAGTCAAAATCAGTGACTCAATATCAGCGACTCAGAATAAGTACTTATACCCGAGCACACGTAGTAGCGGTCAGCCTCCCTGCTGTGTGTTCGTGTCGCGGCCATCGTACTCGAGGTAAGGAAAGATAATAACAGTAATGTATGACGGTGTATTCGATGGTTATATGTATATATGTAGTAGACAAACGGACAACGATAGAGATTTTTATGAACGCTGCGGGACATGCGGAATCGTAACACATAGATAGTTTCGAAAAAAAAACAGCAAAGAAAATGAAGAAAACCTGTAGCTTTATATCCATGATACATCCTTTCCTCCGTTTACACTCACCAGGCATTTGCAACAGACGTGCTACTTCCGACTCGGGACTCGGAAAATGCGCACAATTAGGCTCATGTCACAAGCTCGGAAGGTACGGCCAGCTTTGCAATCCAGGTCGCCCTAGAGATGCGTTTCAGTTCGACAAGGTATATGTCTTTGAACTCGATGGGTATAGGGAGGGCGTGCCCTGCAGGAAATAAGAAAACTGTGTTTTCGTATTGCTCCTAAAGACAGCGTGGTAAGTATTCAAAGTTGAAATATAGATGCCTGGTAGTCGAAACGTACGTAGAGAAACTTTTCAAGTATTTTTGCAATCTGTTGAGCGATCCTGTCGCGACATTGCACACCGCGCTTTCGGCGAGCGTTGACCTGCTTCCGCACCGTATCATGGCCTGGCCACTAAGTATGTGCACGGATGTGAGTGTACGCAGCATGGAGAATGAGTGTACGAGACGTACCTCAAACATGTAGGTGACCTTGTCACCAGGTACGTCCATGACTTGCACGTCCTGATCTCCAAAGGCAGAGAAGTTGCCTTCGATTGCGTCTGACAGACGGGCACCTCGTGTGTTGCCTATGGAAAAATCGATCGCGGGGAATCGGGCATATCTAGGTTCTGACTGGTGATTGTGCGTTTGAGGGACATCTGTAAGCAGCAGCCCTTGCTTTAAATAAATGGACCACAAGTAGTCAGTGGATATCCAGCCTATCAGCAAGAACATGAGCTCACCAAGGGGGAGAAATTAGGTTGGGGGTTGTGAGCCATAGCCCGAGAGGAGTGCTCTTGGATGAACTGTGAGGTGGGGAGATAGTACAAGTCGCCTCTGTGGAACGACCATATATATATATATATATATATGCTGCAACTCGATATACTACACGACATTACATAATAGCAGTACAGGCATATCCGCACGTCCAACTCTCACGAGTCGCAAGTTCGAAATCGGAGCCCAGGATTTTACCAGATCTTAGACAATGATTGGCGCTGAGAAGCTGGTGATGCGTTCATAGAAGAAACCATGCGTCCTGCCACAGCCTCGCGGGGGGGGCTGTGGCCGGGCGGGGCTGTGGACGGCCCCTGAACGCAACACCAACAACAGCTTCTCAGCGCCAGTCATTGTCTAAGATCTGGCTCAACTTTGTGAGAGCCTATGGAGTGACAAAAACTCAGTAAACACTCTCTAGGCACGTCCAGTAGCATGCT
Organism: Irpex rosettiformis; assembly: GCA_022160335.1. Lineage (NCBI taxonomy): Eukaryota > Fungi > Basidiomycota > Agaricomycetes > Polyporales > Irpicaceae > Irpex > Irpex rosettiformis. The sequence continues at coordinate 188,834 of MU274940.1, read as the reverse complement.
ACTAGAATAATTTTTGCACTAAAAGATGCACATTGTATTCATCTACTACTGTAAAGGGTCTTGACTCTCAGTACAATTACATATGGCAAGAGTCCAGGGAGTTCGTAAAAAAAGAGTGTTTTCGAATTAGAACTGCGAGAGTGCCGTAAGCTCTTCCACGGCCTGAGGCCTAACCGATCTAATCTGTTAGCGGAGCTGGGCTATGTAGACACAATATATAAAACTTGAGTCTCGTCACCGGCAACGTTCCACTTATATTCTATGATACTTTCTAACTCACCAAACTCTCCAGTAAAGGTCACATGTACTTATGGAAATGATTGGCGCCTAAAGCGACGCTCATTGAGCCATAAACAGAACTGGCGGAGCGAAGCAAGGCGGCCCTTGTACAGTATACTTGGCATCGAAATAAGATTTGCGAGGGCATATACAGTAATCAGAGGAATAAATCTTGATACAAACTAGTTAAGATAGCCCCATATGTCACCGTCGGACGTGTCCTCGTCTTCAAACACAAATTCAGGAATCGGAGGCGGTGGTGCCTGCGGACACTTCGAGGTATTATTCCCACGTTGACCTTCTTGAGGAGCCTGCGCGTGATGCCGCTGTCGGAACACTGTCATTTCAGCTGGAAGTGATCGTTGGTGTGCTAGTTCTAGGACCTAGCGTAGGAGCTGCGGTGTCACGGGTAGAACGCGTATTATCTGAAGTGTTTTCGGAACGTAAATTGATGTTGCGATTAAGTAACACCGTCACCGGTATGCGTCGGCGAGCAGCCCAGTCAGCAATCGACGCCAGACAGCACTCCTTGACCATTCTGCCATGCTAGAAGACGACGGGAGGATGAGAATTGATTATTTGTTTCTTCGAGGGGTCATCGATGGTACGTGATGTATCACTGTAGCTCGTCCTAGAGAGCGACAGCTTCAACGGAGATATTAATCTCGGACTGTTTAGCAATAAGAACTGAAATGACAGGGATATGAGCGACCGTTCTCCTCTTTAAATTAAACAACCCTGATAGTATCATACCTACGGTGCGTTGATTGTCCGGTGGCGCTCCTAGCTTCACCTGAACGACGGGTGGGTGATATCGTTTCAGGCTGTGCCATCAGAGGCACATAACCTATTGACTTGAGTGCAGTTAAAACGCACTCTTTTCGATTAGGTGATGCTCGTGCGTAAACCCATATACGCTGGATCGGTGTGTTCCAGGCTGGAAGATTCCCAAATCGCTTTAATGCCGCGCCTGTCATGCAAATGTCGTATTCCTGTAGCAGAGATTCTTGAATGGTTGCTAGCGGAGTCTGGGGTTGGAATATTGTCAGTAAGTATACTGCGCAACTGCGTAATACACAACTTCACCTTTCTCGCTGATAAATTTCTCCGCGATATCGAGAATAAGCACTCCCCGGTCGACAATATTAGCCTCTTCGGCAACGTGGACCGCCGTAAGAGAGTTATCGCTAGTGATCATAATAAACCGCATAAATAGTAAGCGTGGGCGTTCTGCGTGTGTCTAGGATAACTTACACGGTGAGATGCATCATTCAGTATTCGCGGAATCTCCATAGCATCCGCTTTTAGAGGGCAATGGAATACTAAGAAGTCGACGAAGATGAGTGACACTTCAACGTCGTCACGATGTACCTTGGTGATCTAATTGTTAATTAGCGAAAGAATACTGGATCGAAATATGGGCCTCCGACCTTCTCGACGAATAAACCACCTACTTCACGATGCCCAAGAGCAAGAACACGACTCCCTTGTCTCGTAAAACGCTTGAATGTCTCATCGTAAAAACCCGTTCCAGTGGGCAACATAGACTCGATTGTCTCTGGTGCGTCCTTGACTGCAATGAATACCTTGCCATTCGAAAGATTGCATATTGTTAACATGCGCTTCAGCACTGAGAACTCGAACCGTCTTCGGAGATGCACAGATTGCCTCTAGGGAGATGTGATGGGGTCATCTGCGAGACTTGAGTCATCCAACGAAAACACAAAACATAGTATTCTACTCACCCTTACCCACTTGCCAATTTCGAGCATCGAGCGTGGTCTTCTCCATGGGATCCCCGACAATGGTTCCGTCGTCAAGCCTGACGAGAGCATGGGCGACTGCAAGACAAAGTGTAGTTTCCCGAGTGGTTTCCTTAGCACCAATGAGCTCGAGTTGAACGAGACTTTACACTTACCAAACTTCAAGAGAGCGACCAGCGATGCGTTCACCACGAAGGACGACTCCTTTGGAAGCTCCGGGGAATGACGCTCGTGATGATAAAGGTGGAGTCCAAGAGCAGCTTCGACTTCTTCATGCCTCTCTCGACGCCTTTGAACTTGAGCAGTCAATTGCGACGGTCGCATGCTATGAAAGAACTGACTGACCTTTGACCCACGCATACAACCAACTTCCAGCGACGGCGAAAATGAGTCGAAACTCGACGAACCATCATATATCCCCACCTCCTCCATCTGTACAAGTTGATGCTCTAGAGATTGTTGCAGGCTCTGACATGTATGTATACACCTGGGATGAATATCGTTCATTGTCAGTTTGAGTCCGTCAGGCTACATATGACAGTTTACTCACAGCAAAGATCTGACCATACGAGAAACGAGACTCCCTGCTGACAGGTCGTAGCAATATACCTAGTCTTTGTGACGATATAAAACGCTGAGGTAGTACACAGACACGAGAGAGAAACTGGTTCAGGTGGTGGGCGTTACCAAAAAGCATGTCCAAGAAAGGCCGACTCGTTACATGTCATCTCGGTCACGTGAGTGCACTTCACGACGCGTCGAAGCGCGGAGGTGCGGCAGTGGCCATTAAGCTGCAATGAGCACCTAGGCATGATATCAGCTGGGAAGTTGAAAGTGCCCGCCTCTCAAATATAAGCGATTCATGCTTTTATATGGTATAAGAATTCGTAACTAGTAAATCTCGAATTTGCGGCTGGGTTTTCTGCTGGGTTCAAATGCGTGAGTTCTCTTTCGATTTCTGGTCATAACTGCTTATATAAGTACAGGTACACTCAGAAGATCGTAGCCGTAGATGACATCTCTGACTCAGCTGTGTACCCTTTCGACGATCTCCAACAGAAACATTTGCGACTTGATAGGGAGCAAATACAAGCAAACAAAATGCGCATTGAGCGCTCGTCGAACCGACAACTCCATGTGCGACGTTCAACAGTAACGACGCAAAATATTTTTATGCAGACTCCTTATAATATGAGAAGGAAAAAATGAACCACTATCAGTAACTCAGAATAAGTACTTATACTCGAGCACCATAGTAGTAGCCAGCCTCCCTGCTGTGTGTGCACGCTGCGACCATCATTGCACTCGAAGTAAGAAAAGATAATGACAGTAATATAATGATGTATTTGATAAGTATCTGTATATATGTAGTAGACAAACGGACAACAATAAAAAAAATTTCAGTAGTGACACTCGATTCTAGGGAAGTGATATTTGGGATAGCAACATAGCGTCGTACATAGCTTCGAAAACAATAGCAAAGAAAACGAAGAAAACTTTACATTCATGATACATCCTCTCCTCCGATTACGCTTGCCAGGCACTTGCAACAAACGTGCTACTGGCGGTTCGGGAAAATGCGCGCAATTAGACTCATATAGCAGGAGTCAAAAGCTCCAAAGGTACGGCCAGCTTTGCAACCCAGGTCGCCCTAGAGATGCGCTTCAGTTCGATAAGGTATATGTCTTTGAACTCGATGGGTATAGGGAGGGCGTGCCCTGCAGGAAATAAGAAAACCATGTTCTCGTATTGCTCCTAAAGACAGCGTAGTAAGTATTTAAAGTCGAAATATAGATGCCTGGTAGTCAGAACGTACGTAGAGGAACTTTTCGACTATTTTTGCGATCTGTTGAACGATCCTGTCGCGATTTTGCACACCGTGCTTTCGGCGAGCGTTGACCTGCTTCCGTACCGTATTAACGCCTGGCCACTAAGTATGTGCTCGGATATGAGTGCACGCTGGATGGAAAGTGAGTGTACGAGACATACCTCAAACATGTAGGTGACCTTGTCACCAGGTACGTCCATGACTTGTACGTCCTGATCTCCAAAGGCAGAGAAGTTGCCTTCGATTGCGTCTTCGAGACGGACACCTCGTACTCTGTCTGTGGAAAAATCGATCGTGGGGAGTTGGGCGTATCTATGCTCTGGCTGGTGATTCTGCGTTTGAGGGACGTCTGTAAGCAGCAGCTCCTGGTTTAACTGGATGGACCATAAGTAGTTAGTGGATAGCCAGTCTACTAATCAGCAAGAACATAAGCTCACCAAGGGGAGGGAATTAAGTTGGGGGTTGTGAGCCATAGTCCGAGAGTTGAGTGCTCTTGGATGAACTGTGAGGTGGGGGGATAGTACAAGTCGCCTCCATGGAACGACCATATATACTGAACTCGATATACGCGTACATGACACCCGGACATAGTGGCAGTAGGGCCACCCTCATATCTGCATGTCCAACTCACCCACAAAATGAAACCCTGGCCTTACCCTTGGATCTGCAACCCGGTGATACTGTAAAAAGACCGGTCGTTTTATGTGCTGGCACCCTCCCTCGTCAGCCGAACAAAATTGAACCTGCCGGCAGAATTTTTCTCGGGACCACCACCCAACAGTGCACTACTACATAGCATTTCCTACTAGCACTGCTTTCACATGTGACATGAGTGATCTACATGGCGAACCGCGCGGCATGGAGCCCGGACGCCCAGGCGCCTCCGTCACCATGCCCCGCTTCGTCCAATCACTTGCAGTCGCGTAGGCCACAGCTCAGCTCCATCAGCTCGCACCCTGGCGAGAGACGAGGACGGAAGAACACGGAAGTCTGCTTAGTTTTTCCTTTTGTATTGTAATTGGGAACCTGAGTGTTCTGACTTAGAATTATGCAATATTTTATGACCGCAATCATCTCCAAAAACACGCATGAGGGCCACTAACATACCCTTTACCATTCTCCGAGTGACCCAGTCCACTGGCTTCAAGAGCGGCATCCAAAGGCGACCCCTCGATATGATAAGTATCATGACTTAATCATATCACTAATATCAATAAAACATTTAACATGACATTCGAGACCGCTCCACCCCACCCAGGCCTCAGCGCCCAGCACCCGTTTCAGTGTGAATCTATAATCTATATTACAACTAAGAGCTCGTCTATACTATTGAAAAGACTTGCTTGTACTGTATATGACACTGGTGGCAGACTCGTAAACGATGTCACTAATAGAACAAAGTCCCATGCATAGTGGCATAATTTGTTTCTGTGTCTCCCTGTAATCTTTGTTGTCAGTCTTCAAGCTCCAAGCTTCAGGCCTCAGACCAGACTCTACCCGGTAGAAAAAGAATACTACTTATTGTTCGGAGTCTATGTGAACTCATAAGCATTACAGTACTGTACAAGACTACCATAAAAGGCAGGTTTGACACGGCAGCCGACGCACAACGCCTCGCCTGGAGGCCCAGAACCCGGTTGAGATGACCGGCCAAACAGACAACCATGGCGGCAAAATACCCCCTTAACCAGTCCAAAGTCCAGAATTGACCCCTGGGCGAATCGGAATCCACCCATGTCTCCACCAATCCGACGTCAAGAATCTGACCGAGCTCTTTTGTAGTATAGTTTTGAACACGGTATAGCATCGTGTTGTATGGCCATACAATGAAACGGATAGAATGATATAGTTGACTCCCTCTCTATAGCCCTCGGTGGACACAGAAAGTTACTCATGGGGAGGGGGGGTTAAATCTTTTATAAATTTTAACATTCGTCGCGTACATAACACATGTGGGACGCGAGTTACTCATGGGTTGTTGAAGTGTACAAGGATTGGCGCTTATATTCGCGCTCGTTGGGCCATGAACAGAGCTGCCAGAGCGAAGCGAGGCGGCCCTTGTAGAGTACAGTATACTTGGCATCGAAATAAGGTCAGCAAGGGCATACACAGTCATCAGAGGAATAACTCTTGATAGTAGCTAGTTAAGATAGCCCCACATATCGCCGTCGGACGCATCCTCGTCTTCAAACACAAATTCAGGAATCGGTGGCGGTGGTGCCTGCGAACGCCTCGAGGTATTATTTCCACGTTAACCTTCTTGAGAAGCCTGTGCATGATGCCGCTGCACGTTGTCGTTTCCGCCGGAGGTGGCTGTCGGCGTGCCAGTTCTGGGACCTGGCGTAGGAGCTGCGGTGTCACGGGTGAAACGCGTATTATCTGAAGTGTTTTCGGACCGTAAATTGATGCTGCGGTTAAGTAACATCGTGCGGTGTGCGTCGGAGAGCAGTTCAGTTGGCAATCGACGCCAAGCGGTACTCCTTGACCATTCTGCCGTGCTAGAAGATGGCGGAGGGATGTGGATAGAAGATTCGTTTCCTTCGGGGTGTCATTGATGCCACGCGTTGTGTCACTGTGGCTCGGCTTAACGGTGGAAACCTAGAGAGCGACGGCTCCAAAGGAGGTATTCGTCTCGGTCTGTTTCGCGATAAGATACCAGAATGAGACGAGTCTCCTACTCGGTCACGACAGATTGGGCACGTCGCATAGGACTTGAACCATTCCTGGCGAAGAACAAAGAATATAAGACAACGAAGGCTCAAGTCTAAAAAAACTCACTTCGATGCACGGCTTATGGAACCAATGTTTACATTTAGGAAGCCGTAGGACGGCATCCGATGCCTCAAACTGCATGAGTTACATTTTCAGTGCCTTGTATCTTAACCGCTGAAATTTCCACTTACATCTTCAAAACAAATAGGGCATTGCTTCTCCGTGTCGGCATTGGCCCATTCTCCATAGGTGGCCCTCTGCAAGGAATCAATGACGCTCTGTGAGACGCCACGACGACGAGTTCCTGGCGACAGACCGAGCCCGAAGGAGATAGGGTCTTTGGTAGAGGTATGAGCAGCCATTATCTCCCCACAGTATCGAATGACCCTGAGCCCTACCTCAGGTATATCCAAAAGGTCTAGGAAAGCAGGGATGTGGCGTCTCCCACCAGTCCAGCACTGCTTACCGCTTGACGTGATCCGTTCTCGAATCTACAATGCGCCGGCTGTCCAGTTCCCAACTTCCCCTGAGCGTCGGGTGGATGATCTTTCAGGTTGTCGCGACCTATTCAATCGAGTCAGACCGTCTCCGATGGCGTACATATCTAAAACATCCTCTAGCCTCTCATACTCGTTGTCATCATACCACGTATCAGTCCGTCGCACCGGCTGTGCAACTGGTACAGCTGGTGCTGGCATCGTAGTAGGTGCTGGCGAGGGTTGGGCACGTGAGGGCAATGGCTCGTGAGCGAAATTCAACATATTTCTTACCTGATCACGAGACAAGTTGGGTTTATTCGTGGGGCTAGGTCGGATGTGGTTGAAATTGATGCGTCTCATGACGCCTTCACCAGCATGTGCAGCCTGACTTTGTTGCTGTTGACGACGCTGCTCGGTTTGCCTACTTGCTTCTACTGCACGGGCAAGAGCACCACGGAAGGGACCGTCATGGTACGCGTCTAGATCGATGACTCGATGAGGAGCAGTAGGAACCGCTGGTCGGGGTGGGTTGGTAGAGCCCTCGGCCAAAACCACTGGAGGAGCTCTTCGCTGAACGGTCGATGGGCAAAGAACAGTACGCGAAGCCGTGTTATTCGCACTACGAGAGGGAGGAGGGGGTACTGGAGTGCGCCGCGGCACAGGGGGGTTTGCCTCAGGGTCAACCTCCAATGAATCTTGACCATAGAACGCCCCAGAATTGAACAACATCTCAACCTCGCCTTCACTATCAACATCCATCCTGAAAGAGTCGACCTCTGGGCGCCTCGAACGTCTACTGAGCTCGGGAGCATACGCCGGAACATTAAGTGAGTTGAGAGTAAATCCCTGAGCAATGCTAATAGAACTCACTTTCTGAGAGCCGTCGTAAAGACCGCATCCTACTTTCCTCAGCTAGGAGGTCATCTTGTAATATTCACCTGTGATGGCGGGCTTGTATCCACCTGTCATTATCTACTCCGGTGTCAAGACGGGACGAGAGCGCCGGGTTAGAAAGTGGTGGGGCGACATGATATCCCCGGTTGTCGCTATCGAGGAAAGGGACTGTCGATGCGAGTTCCCTCACCCTCATTGACGAAAGGAGTAGAGGGGACGGGACGTAAACTATCATCATGCGTATTAGACTGAGCTGCACCAAACCTCAAGGGAGGACGAACTCGATCGCTAGCATCACGTATGCGGCGAAGAACAGCCTCAACATTGGCGCCCCTTTAAAGAGACCCTGAACGCTGTCCATCCATGCGACGGCGCAGTTCTGCAAGGCTTCTCAGCCTGGCCATGCCCTGCTCTTCGACAGCTAGTGAGATAGAAGCAGCCGGAGTATGGGAGGAAGGAGACGGAGACCATGCGGGTGAAGGTCGTAGACTGCGACCAGTCTCGTAAATCGAAGGCAGGCGAGCCCTGCGTTCTGCAGATGAACCCGACGGGGATGGCTGAGACCTATTGCGGGATGATGTCGTTTGGGAAGGAGCGTTGCGGCCAACGGGCGTGCTGGTTTGTCCGGCCGGGACGGTCCCATGCTATGCTAAGAACTGACTGATACTCAGTGACATTGCATACCAACTTCCAGCAGTGGCGAAAATGAGTCGGAACTTGACGAACCATCATACATCTCCACCTCCTCCATCTGTGCAAGTTGATGCTCTAGAGATTGTTGCAGGCTCTGGCACGTATGTATACGCCTGCGATGAATTTCGTTCATTGTCAGTTTGGATCCGTCGGGCTACATACGACAGTTTACTCACAACCGCACAGACGACGCGAAGATCTGACAATACGAGAAACGAGACTCCCCGCTGACAGGCCGTACCCATATACCTAGTCTCGACGACGATATGAAACGCTGAGGTAGTACACAGACACGAGGGGAAAACTAGCTCAGGTGGTGGGGGTTACTAAAAAAACATATCCAAGAAAGTCCGACTCGCTACGCGTCATCTCGGTCACGTGAGTCACTACGCAACTCGTCGCGTCGCGTCGAAGCGCGGAGTGCGGCAGTGCTGCAATGAAGACCTAGGCATGATATCAGTTGGGAAGTTGGTAGTGCCCGCCTCTCAAATATAAAAGAGTCATGCTTATATGTGGGAGAAGAATTCGTAACTGGTGGATCTCGAATTCGCGGCTGGGTTTTCTGCTGGGTTTAAATGCGTGAGTTCTCTTTCGATTTCCGGTCATAACTGCTTATATAAGTACAGGTACACTTAGAAGATCGTAGCCGTAGATAACATCGATTATCTCTGACCCAGCTGTGTACCTTTCGACGATCTCCAACAGAAACATGACCATGAATCTGGGCGCTCGTCGAACCTCGAAATGCAACGTTCAACAGTAACGACGCAAAAGATTTATATGCAGACTCCTTATAATATGAGAAGAAAAAATTGAAACACTATCAGTAACTCAGAGTAAGTACTTATACCCGAGCACCATAGTAGCTAAGCCTTTGTCTCAAATATCCACACATGAATATATGAGGGAAGATACAAATACACTCCATTGCAAGTAATACCAAGATACGAGTGTAGAGTTCGAGAATAGATATAACGACTATCTAAAGGTGAACTAGGAGGTCGAAGATGAAGAGCATAGGGGAGAGGAACGCATAAGGTTATAGTATACACTACGGGGACGAGAGCACAGACACTGCGGAAGGAATAGCGAAGTATATACGAGACGAGAAGCGAACAAAAAGAGAAATTAAATAATGGGCGCTGCGGGACCTGCGCAATCGTAACACATAGCGTCGCGTATAGCCTGAAAAACAATAACGAAAAAATAAAGAAAAAATGTAACTTTATATCCATGATACATCCTTCCTTCCATTTACACTCGCCGAGCACTTGCAATAGAAAGCCTCTCGGAAGGTACGGCCAGTTTTGCAACCCAGGTCGCTTTAGAGATGCGCTTCAGTTCGATAAGGTATATGTCTTTGAACTCGATGGGTACAGGGATGGTGTGCCCTACAGGAAATAAGAAAACCATGTTCCCGTATTGTTCCTAAAGATGGCGTGATAAGCATTTAAAGCCGAAACATAGATGCCTGGTAGTCAAAACGTACGTAGAGGAACTTTTCGACTATTTTTGCAATCTGTTGAGCGATCCTGTCGCGACTTTGCACACCGTGCTTTCTGCGAGCGTTGACCTGCTTCCGCACCGTATCGTGGCCTGGCCACTAAGTATGTGCACAGATGTGAGTGTACGCTGCATGGAGAATGAGTGTACGAGACGTACCTCAAACATGTAGGTGACCTTGTCACCAGGTACGTCCATGACTTGCACGTCCTGATCTCCAAAGGCAGAGAAGTTGCCTTCGATTGCGTCTGACAGACGGACACCTCGCGCGCTGTCTGTGGAAAAATCGATCGCGGGGAGTTGGGCGTATCTATGCTCTGGCTGGTGATTGTGCATTTGAGGAACGTCTGTAAGCAGTAGCCCCTGGTTTTGCAGGATGGACCATAAGTAGTCAGCGGATAGCCGGCCTATCAGCAAGAACATAAGCTCACCAAGGGGGGGAGATTAGGTTGGGGGTTGTGCCAAGCCATAGCCCGAGGAGAGTGCTCTTGGAGGAACTGTGAGGTGGGGGGATAGTACAAGTCGCCTCTGCATGGAATGACCATATATACTGCAACTCGATATACTACATGACACTACATAGTAGCAGTAGGGGCATATCCGCACGTCCGACCAGATCTCACTCGCAAGTCGGAACCCATGATCTTAGATCTTAACATTGATGACGCTTCCAAAGTCGTAAACCATGATCTTATAGATCGTAACATGGTCGCTGACGCTTTCAAAGTCGTAAACCATCATCTTATAGATCACGGTAACATGGTCACTGCTTTCAAAGTCGTAAACCATGATCTTAGATCTTAACATGATTGACGCTTCCAAAGTGCGGCCCTGGATGCTCGGTGATGACGCGCGAGCACAGGCGGGCCACCAGCGTCGCAGCCTGCACGCTGCGGCCACTCGACAGAAGGCGGCAATATGTTTATGCAAAAAATGTATAGACTACTCTGTATTGGTTTGGCAAGTAGCAATGTAATTTTTGTGCGTCCTGTGTTCGGTGTGATGAGCGACGTTTTCGCATTTTCATCGCCTTTTATGGCAATGTTTGCAGTCACCAGGGAAATATATTGTTTTCGGGCCCGCTCTGCCTCATTCAAACATGAGAATGCTTTCAAAAGTTTATTCAAGGTAGCTTACATGTATCTACAGCTTATTAGAGCAGTATGCAGCGGTGTCGAGGCATGAATATGCCCTGAAACTGTTTAATCAAGCCTACATATCCGCTCTCAAACGACGGCGAAGCGAACTTACATGAGCCGAGTGATGGGAGATATTCATCGGGCGTGCCCCGGACGAAAAATACGGCCTTATTTCTACGTGGGGGCACACAAAATTTTGTGGGCAGCTCAGTGGGCAGTATGCCCCAGGGCGAAACTTGATTTCCTTCGTCTCCTGCCAGGGCACGCATCTATAACGAACGCACCACCCTCGCTTGTGGGTGCATCAGTTCGATTAGATTTTGTACATATGGCTAATCTACATGTCTGGCTCCCATTATATGTATTTGCACGATGATCCATAACGTTCGCTGACCCCTGCTCGGCGTCGCCGGCGACGACCACTGTGACTTGCGACCTCTCCCGCCGCGGTTACGGGATCCTGCCGAGTTCGGCGTGCCCCGTATCAACTAAGCCTATGGAGTGACAAAAACTCAGCAAACACTCTCTAGACACGTCCAGTAGCATGCTACTAAAATAATTTTTTGTATAGTATACTTGGCATCGAAATAAGATTGGCGAGGGCATACACAGTCATCAGAGGAATAACTCTTGATACAAGCTAGTTAAGATAGCCCCATATATCACCGTCGGACGCATCCTCGTCTTCAAACACAAATTCAGGAATCGGAGGCGGTAAAGCCTGCGAACGCCTCGAGGTATTACTCCCACGTTGACCTTCTTGAGCAGCCTGCACGCGATGCCGCTGCCCGTTGTCGTTTCCGCCGGAGGTGGCTGTCGGCGTGCTGGTTCTGGGGCCTGGCGTAGGAGCTGCGGAGTCACGGGTAGAACGCGTATTGTCTGAAGTGTTTTCGGATCGCAAATTAATGTTGCGGTTAAGTAACGTCGTGCGGTGTGCATCAGAGAGCAGTTCAGTTGGCAATCGACGCCAGGCGGTACTCCTTGACCATTCTGTCGTGCTAGAAGATGGCGGAAGGATGTGGATAGAAGATTCGTTTCTCCGGGGGGTCATCGATCCCACGCGTTGTGTCACTGTGGCTCGATTTAATGGTGGAAACCTAGAGAGCGACGGCTCCAAAGGAGGTATTCGTCTCGGTCTGTTTCGCGATGAGCTACTAGAATGAGACGAGTCTCCTACTCGGTCACGACAGATTGGGCACGTCGCAGAGGACTTGAACCATTCCTGACGAAGAACAAAGAATATAAGACAACGAAGGCTCAAGTCTAAAAAAAATCTCACTTCGATGCACGGTTTATGGAACCAGTGTTTACATTTAGGAAGCCGTAGGACGGCATCCGACGCCTCAAACTGCATAATTTACATTGTCAGTGCCGTGGATTCTATACGCTGAAATTTCCACTTACATCTTCAAAACAAATAGGGCATTGCTTCTCCGTGTCGGCGTTGGCCCATTCTCCATAAGTGCCCCTCTGCAAAGAATCAATGACACTCTGTGAGACGCCACGACGACGGGATCCTGACGGCAGACCGAGCCCGAAGGAGATAGGGTC
>MU274940.1:31381-175313 GCA_022160335.1 Irpex rosettiformis | reverse complement strand
TCGATGAGGAGCGGTAGGAACCGCTGGTCGGGGTGGGTTGGTAGAGCCCTCGGCCAAAACCACTGGAGGAGCTCTTCGCTGAACGGTCGATGGGCGAAGAACAGTACGCGAAGCCGTGTTATTCGCACTACGAGAGGGAGGAGGGGGTACTGGAGTGCGCCGCGGTACAGGGGGGTTTGCCTCAGGGTCAACCTCCATCGAATCTTGACCATCGAACGCCCCAGAATTGAACAACACCTCAACCTCGTCTTCACTATCAACATCCATCCTGGAAGAGTCGACCTCTGGGCGCCTCGAACGTCTACTGAGCTCGGGAGCATACGCTGGAACATTAGGTGAGTTGAGAGTAAATGCCTGAGCAATGCTAATAGAGCTTACTTTCTGAGAGCCGTCGTAAAGACCGCATCCTACTTTCCTCAGCCAGGAGGTCATTTTGTAATCTTCGCCTGTGATGGCGGGCTTGTGTCCACCTGTCATTATCTACTCCGGTGTCAAGACGGGACGAGCGCGCCGGGTCAATAAGTGGTGGGGCGACATGATATCCCCGGTTGCCGCTACCCTCGGAGGACGAGAGGGAGCTGGGAGGGAGGGAGTTCCGCACTATATCATTTCTTGGTGGATCGTGCAGCGGACGTGAAATAATATCCTCTATACCACTCCGGTCGTGCGGAGTCCATGATTCGAAGGAGGAGCTCTGTTGGGGAATCTGTGAAGTAGAATTAATGGTGGCCGAGGATGACGATCTGGCTTGGTGATCTCTTGTGGCGAACGATTGTATGTTGCCATCACCTATATCGACAGTAATTGTGGAGGTATCGTTACCCATTTGACCATCGTTATATCGACCGTCGGAATCGATCGCACGCACGAGAGCCTGGCCAGACGTGATGACTCGCAGCGCAGCGTCCCTCACGGCTGCTGAAGCATGCGTGGATGTAGCCATATTCATCAACAAGCCCGAGAGTGATTGAACACGTGACGTAATATCCCTCATATTCACGCCATCTACAGATGCATCATCCCGCAACACAGAAGATTGCGTAAGAGGATCTTGTGAAGGAGGCGTTGGAGATGGGACAATATATACCTCTCGAAGAGGCGAGGAGACCGCAGGTGCGTGGGCAGCAGCAGTAGATGCGGCCTGTTCAACCGAAATATTGTCCTCAAAGGAAGTGTCGGCAGTGACGAAAGACGCTATACTATCATCAGTGCTAGACGGTGGTATCGCCTGATTGCGAGGATCCGAAGAGGCAGAAGGAGAAGTAGAGGTGAGCCAGGAAGGAGGCCGAGACGGGGATGATCTAGAAACCGCAGGGCGGCTATTGTAGTAGGTATTCTGAGATGTCGTAGATTGAGAGGTAGAAGATGGCGACGGTTGGGAACCTTCAGGCTGTGCTGCACGCCTAGGAACAGGGCGCCAGCCGCTTACCAAAGCGGGATTGCTGTTCAATAAGCCCTCCATAACCAAAGAATGGCGCCTCTGATCACTTTCAACGCTGGTATTTTCTGACCCCTGTGAAGACCGTCCTGCAGTCTGTGAGGTAACTACGGGTGTGGCGAGGCGTCCTACGCTAGAGAAGAGTTCGTTCAGCCTTGAATCTGCGGTATCTGTGGCTGTACGCGCGGACCCGAGCCTCCCGGTACTAGCGGAAAGCGAGGATCGAGGAAAGGGATTGTCGATACGAGTTCCCTCACCCTCATAGACGAAAGGAGTAGAGGGGACGGGACGCAAACTATCATCATGCGTATTAGACTGAGCTGCACCGAACCTCAAGGGGGGACGAGCTCGATCGCTAGCATCACGTATGCGGCGAAGAACAGCTCGAACATCTGCGCCCCTCTGAAGAGACTCTAAACGCTCTTCATCCATGCGACGGCGCAGTTCTGCAAGGCCTCTCAGCCTGGCCATGCCTTGCTCTTCGACAGCTAATGAGGTAGAAGCAGCCGGAGTACGAGAGGAAGGAGACGGAGACCATGCGGGCGAAGGTCGTAGACTGCGACCAGTCTCGTGGATTGAAGGCAGGCGAGCCCTGCGTTCAGCAGATGAACCCGACGGGGATGGCTGGGACCTATTGCGGGATGACGTTGTTGGGGAAGGAGAGGTGTGTGCAACAGGCGTGCTGGTTTGTCCGGCCAGTGAGTCCGCCCACGGGTTAAACACTGTGGTCAAGCCATCCCAAAGGTCAAGTGGATCAACTGACGGTACGTCAGAGACGGAAACAGAATCCTGAGCTATGGTGGAGTGAGCCTGGTTTGACCGATCAACAATCTCCACTTCATCGTCTGAGTCTGAGATGACAACTACATCACGCTCAGAAGGCTCAGAATTCCTGCGACCGATGATGTCGATAACGTCTTCGGTGTGTGGTGGGTAGGGAGGGGCGTAAGACACATACGGAGGCTCAGTAATAATCGGTGGCGGGGCATGATCAGCCCGCCACGACTGCGAAGACCTCGCCGGTTCTGCGAATAGCTGCTCCATTATTTCGTCTTCATCGTGGGGGTTCTCACTTGAAGATGGGGAGCGTCGCTCAAGAATAGGTGAAGCTTCCCTCAGGGGCTGAATTTGTTCTTCAAAATTGTTGAATCGTTCCATAGATAGCTCGTACTGGTTGGGAAACTCATCTCCCCTCTGCGCATTGCTAGAGCGGTCAATGCGTGAAGGACCAGGGAGGGCCGCCAATTGCTCGAGAGTAGCAGATAGATGATCAGGGTCTATTCCAAGACAGTTAATGACCATACTGTAGCTTAGTAAAAACAATACCCACCTATACCTCCTACGTTACTGGGTACAGCCCCCGAGCCACTGGTGACCTCTGAACGGGATTCACTCCGAGCCCTCTTGTGCCTATCATTTCCCGCAGCAGACGATGAAGGGGTCTCGCCTTCGATATTCTCTCCAACATCTAGTTGGTCAAAAGGCCTTTTGAATGTGCTCGATAGGTGGCTGGCGTCCCCTGTTAGCGAATGCGGTTCAGAGTCGCTAGTGGACATCCTGATCCTGTGTACCACAAGCAGAGACGCAGTGTGCGCACAAGTTTAACGATAAGCTAGCAATCTTTGAGATGAGTATACCACAGAGGTCGTCGTGGGTGCAAGAA
This sequence comes from Irpex rosettiformis, assembly GCA_022160335.1. Lineage (NCBI taxonomy): Eukaryota > Fungi > Basidiomycota > Agaricomycetes > Polyporales > Irpicaceae > Irpex > Irpex rosettiformis. The sequence continues at coordinate 172,212 of MU274940.1, read as the reverse complement.
AGCAAGTATTGTGGCCTCGCTCGAACTAGCCAGAGTCGTAAGTCCAGATCCCATGACTCGCGTGACGTGACCGCTACGGCTGATGCATACGGCGGGCTTGAAGCAGGCAAATGCTTTCACCGACTGTGAATGCCATGTCCATTATTTTACTTTGCTATCATCTAGTAACACTTAATGAAGAGAGGCTGATTTCGATATAGCGTTCAAGCTAGCAACTACTGAGAATGCCTAGGCTTGTGCTGAAGGTGTGACTATGTCACTCATCACGTGGTCGTGAGTCAACCTTTGATCAAAGGCGCGACGCGTTTTCGAATTCTACGCTCTCAACCGCTATATTCATGGCCACGGTAAGGGTCTTCACACTCTGCATGCTGACAAACTCCTCAAAATTTTCCGTTCTGACAGGGAAACCCAAGCAGTGATGACGACTGGGTCCGTCTGGTAAGCAACGACGGCCACAGCTTTCTTGTCAGGAGAAGGGTGGCGATGGTTAGCGGAACGCTGAAGAGCATGCTGAGTACAGAAGGTATGTTGAATGCGCAGTTGCTATGCTATCCCTATCAACTTCTTCGAAACAGGTAATTTTGTTGAGGCTGCCGCGAACACATGTCCTGTGCAAGAGCGGTGAGTTGCTATTCATCATTGGATGGGATAAACTGCCATTGACAAACGGGTGGAAGTGCCATCGTGGTCGAAAAGCTGTGCGAGTACATGCAGTACAAGAGCACGTATGAGAATGTTCCACCGAAAGAGGACATTCCGGATTTCGCTGAGCGGATACCGCCCGAGATTGTTCTAGAGTTGTGAGCAGTTCCATCCTTGCATTCAGTGTTCATCATTGAACGTTTGCTATATATCTAGACTTCCAGCTGCAGACTATTTTGAGAGTAAGCAACATCATCGTTCTGTGCAGGCCGCCTTCTCATCTAGATACTCCGCAAGTATGAATTCTGGATATCCAGCAATACACTTAAGAAGAAGCTCACGCTCTTGGATTCGATACATGTACACGCGAACTGCGATCTTTCATTTCGCCTCGTATTCCCTAGCCGATGTCAAAAGCCCCAAGCTTCAGGGGGTTCTGGCCGTGCGACACGGGACGCACAGCTATCTGGAAAGCGAGCTTGCATTAGACATCCGCATCTTCTAGAAACCCCAACCAGTATTGCGATTTGTTGATGCCGACGCAGGACGCTGTTGTCTCTGCTGGAGGACCCCACGTACTAACTCCGTAACGATAGTAAGTTCACAATCAATCGGACGCACCGAACTGTTTATTGTGTGAAGAAAAGGTGATAATAGCCATGCACAAAGTCTGATCCTTGAAGCTTAGATGCTTGAGTCATCCGAACCGACGATACTCTGTCAAGCGAGACATGTATGCATAATAGAGTATAATGTGGGCATACATTGTATCCTTATACGTGGCTCGTGTTTGCACAGCAGCAGCGCATACCCCGGTGCACCGTTACTTAGCATTCCCAGCGTCTGCCATGGGCATCGTGTATCCTACACCCCTCAGCCAGCCAATCAGTCCGCGATACGAAGAAACGACCAGTTTACTTCTTTTTGGGGACGGCCTTCACATCCTTGATCGCGAGGCCTATGGATACCAGCTATGAGTCGGTTGTAAAAAAGGCAAGTTCAAGCTACGACTGACCTGGCGGGAGGCTCTGCCTGAGCTTCTCAGCCTTCTCCGGGTCATCGAGGGAGAGGGTGTAGAGGTAGCGGTGGCACCTGACCTTGAACTTGGTCTTGGTCTTGCCACCCGGTACTCTTGAGGCGATCTTCTTTATCCGTGCCTCTGTAATCCAGAAACAGAGGTTTACGAGGATAGTCCGTCACCGTCAGGAACGCCGACAACTATAGCCGTCACAATAACGCACCGCTAGCATCCTTCCTGGTCGCGACTTCAAGGAAAGTCTTGATATCCTTAATTTCCTTCGGCTGTACGGTAGATGGACGTTAGGACAGCATAGAGTCGAGTGCGCTATGTGGAGGACTTGCCATGGCGGATTTTCGTGTCTTGAGGATGCGGCCACTGCAATTTCGATCGTTAGTGAGATGCGCGGGCGGGCGGCGGTGTGGCTGAAAACCTTATCTTCCAACTGTATATGCACGGTGATGACCGACGGTGCCACGTGCAAATAGGCGCCTTCGTTGGAACTCAGTCCAGGTCATCCCTTTTAGGACTCTAATCGACGTTCAACGCAGCCTCAAGGCTCACGTTTAATAGCCAGTACAAAATACGTACGAAATTGAGTTTTACTATTTTAGCACATACGATCAGCTAAGTACTCTTTCTACACCGTCACCCGCTTACCTATGATTGAAGTTCTCCAGAAAGCATAGTCGACTTGAATGGGTCTGACCGATGTGACTAACTCACGAAGTGTTCCGAGTGCGTTTGCTCATTTATACTAATTTCAGGTATGCATGCGGTACCACTCATATCCACACTTGAACGATCCGTTTCCTTGGTCTTTAATCATCGGTGAGGACGTGAATTTTCCTTCCCACGAAATATGAAGTTTCTTCAGAGCACGGATGATGACTCACGATGATCATCCTACTAGTATCTTAGGTTAGGAATCGCCCACTTGTTATACATACTCTAAGCTGATTTACCCACAGATTCCTATCCAGCAGTGCTTCGGGCGCACTAACGTACTAATCCCACCGTAAATTGCCTCGGGTATCGCTCAAAAACTTCCGTGTACACATTCGTCTCACGATGGAGTATATCATCTGAAGCCGCACAGTTTGCGCGTGCCCACTACCACCCAGTCATCTGCCTACCGCTCGAATTCTTGAACTTTCTACTGATACCTACCTCCCCCCTACTGTTTTGTCGGACTTAGTCACACTTCCACCGCTTCTGCTACTTCGAGTACCCCAAGTGGAGGCGGAGGCTGGCGCTTTTAATGCCATTTGCAGAGTTTAGCAACAGCTGCGAAGAAATAACCGAGCAGAAATAAACTGACTAGGTCTGCTTGCATGCAGTGGTCGAACGACCGGTGTTTTCACGTATCCGGCCACCCAGACAAGAGGCCCGAGTCTGACAGCATTTCAAAGGAATGGGGACATGGGATAGTTGCTAAAATTTTCCTAAAAGTCGTCTGTACGTTGTTTGCAAGCTGTTCCGAGTCTGCGTGAGTTTTGAACAATTTCACAGGATCATAGAAATTGTCGAAGATGAGGATGCTCTTCCAGACAAGTCGAACCGTGCTTTTCAAGACGGATGAACAATACAACTTTTGCGCTCATTAAATTGCGGCAATTCTATGCCCATCGTGGGTTGCACGTCTCGCATGTCACCGATATACCGTGTAGGCAGAAGTGCGTCCGTCTGACTTTGGGTTCTAGTCGCCGAAGTTTGAACATCATGTTCCGTGGATTGTATTTCAAAGTTTGCATACATATCCTGCTGGTAGTGCCTCGGACACCGCCGTTGTTTTCCACGAGTGACTGCTATCTGGCAGCTATTATATGTGTTTTTGGGATATAAAAGTACCAGGAGGTGTTGAGTGGCTGATCTCCGGCACCCTCAAGTTCGCTTGTATATGTTTGTCCGATTTAGGATCGACGATAGCTAGCGCTATGGTGTACCATCTAGGCCCCTATTGGCTCAGGTTGATGTAAGAATTTGTATATGGTATTTGTACTTACTGCACTTTAGGTGTCGCAAGCTGTCACACCAGGTTTGACTACACAGGCATCGACTGCAAGCGGGATGCTTAAAGTTTAAAGTATTACACCGTGGGTACCTTACTACGCGGTCCGTGATGTCCGGGGTCCTGGGCGTACCCCTTGCCCATATTTAGTAACCGAATGCTCCGTTCCGTCTCTTCGCATTCTTTTCCGAGACCGCCACGTTAACGTCCCTCGAGCCTTCAGAGGTGTGTGCAACGCCCCAACGTTTAACGAACAGCGATACTAAAATCCTACGTCCTAGGTATAGATGCTGGGCATCCTACGCTGGCTTTCTGCGAGGTTCAAGCTCTGGCTATATCTTTTACTATCCCGTCCTCTCTCCTACGAACAGGGCGGCACGGGCAAGGTGTATTTCTTTCGCTTCGGTATACCAATAGTCTTAAAGCGCACAGATCGCACTGTGAGCACGGAAGCCGACGCCCTGCGATTTCTCAATCGCGCGGTCCCCCATCTCCCTATTCCAACGTTGATCGACTCGTTCCGTCTAGGCGGAGCAACCTACACCGTGATGACCAAACTCCCTGGTCGCAACCTGGCCCAGCTTGAGAATCAGGACCACATATCCGACAAAGCCATGGATACAATAGTTTCAGACGTGCTTGCTATCATCGAGGAGCTGTGGAGAATACCTCAGCCCGCGGAGCTCGGAGGGCAGGTTATGGTCAGCGCAAGTGGACACGGTCTACCTCACCCCGTCTCTTTCCACCGATCTTTAGGTGGGCCTTACCCATCTACCATCGATTGCTACAAGACGATGGTCATGGACATGTCTTCACTTCCTCCCGGCCATTTCAAGCCTATTATTGCGGATCGCATATCGTGGGTCCACTGGGATTTGACGATGCGGAACGTTTTGATCGACAACGGACGCGTCTCCGGGATCATCGACTGGGAGGACGCCGGCTGGTTACCCCGTCACTGGCTTATACACAGTCTGCGTTCCCCGAGGCCGGGTTGTCAAGGTGCATGGGCAAGATATTGGTATTTCGCTCATCGATTTCAACCGGAAACTGAGGAAGCCTATACCGCCTCGTGTGCAAATGGTGTTCTCACGTACCCACTTTGTTCATAACGTGCCTCGTTGATGACACGCGCTGTGTCGACTCCGTATTCTTGTATTTTTTGCTCGTGGTTGGATGAAATAGGTGGGTAGTTGAAGGTGTTTGCTCATGCTCGCAGCTCTGTCTAAAGTTTAAACTGGTGAACCTGCCTAGGTCCACTTTCCGTTATTTAAATTCGTCCAGACGTATGGATACTCGGCCCGGGATTGCCGCCGAACAAGATGATCAGGCGGATCAAGCCAGTGTTAAGATCATCTACACAAGCTTGTGCCGACTTCCATGGACTTGCGTTAGGTTCTTTAGTGAACAAACCACCACAGCAACTTTGCTTTGATTGAGTGAAGCCATCGTCTCGCCATTATAACTAAAGACCCATTCCATAGTTCTCAGAGTGCGTGTATCCGTTCGCTAAAGTCGTGCCTACGCCACTAACCGTTCAACGTGTAGATTTCCCCGCTGGATCATGCATCTATCTGGTCTCCGGATCCCCCTTAATGCCAACTCGTTGTACGTTTGTACGCTCCCACTCACCGGATCCGCATTCCACTGGTCTTTGATCCATGTTGATCATGACGGTATTCATACTCGTCACCATTGGGCTGCTGTCACTCGCGATATCCAAGGTCGTGAAGCTTACGTCGAAAACGTACTACCGTATGGCGCACTTCCATCGACAGGAAACAACAAGATTTTGGGTTACTTCAAGATTTCGGACTATACACCGATAGATGTTGCAGCTTTGCGCGACGTATGCAGACGAATCTTTCCGATCTCATATTCCACTGTTGCGGAAAATCGCAGCTACTCGATCACGTGTAGAACGTGGATATCGCAGGTCCTATCAAAACTCATTTCGGAGGGAAGGGCGCAGGAGATAGAGGAGCACGTCAAGAAGCTAAGCACTGTCCAGAGCAACGAGTATGCGAACAGCTTTCTGTGGGGGAGGCATTTTATGTGCATAGTGGAGAATGTCTAGGACTTAAAGGGTATGCGAAGCTTTATTCCTTAACCCTAAGTCATTTCTAACTCTTGTTTTTTTGTCGACGATGATTACTTTCCGGTATAGTTTCCTTGTTTTCCGACTCTCATGGAACATACAGAGCGCATCTTGTATATTTGACTACTTTTATACCCCCTTCCTCGCCGTGACCTCGTCAGCAGTTCCAGACTGATTAATTAATGGTTGCGTATCCATAGCCACTCGCCCCTCCCCGAGACACCCGTACCAATGTGACAAGGATATATCTTGGTGCTTGTCGATACTTGCGAATATTCTTGGCTATTGGAGATATGTTATGTGAGGAACTTCACGGCTCGCAGAACGTCTTCCTCGGAGACGCGACTCTCCTTGTTAACGCGAAACGTCACAGTCACGTGGACGCTCCTTTACGGCGGCCCGTCAACACGTACCGAACACGTGGGAAGCGTCACGATAATCTGGTTGAAGTCGATGTCACGCGGCTAAAGTAGTTTCACTCTGGGCGAGAGCCTTGTTTCTCACTTTCCGCCATCCCGACATACGTCTTTACTCGTTTCTAGGCGTGTGCATCGTGCGGGATTCGGCGACTTGTATATTTCTTACGACGCGACACGACTTAGGACTCTTCAAGCACAAATCAGTTATCGAATTCGCAAGATCTCTGGCTAGGGTACTACCAATAACAGTGGTAATTACACCTGCATATGCCTGCGCCGCGGCCATCGCATAGCGCAGAGGCTGCACGCGCTGCTGCCTTACAGGCTGAATTTAATGAGAAGAAATGGGTGTGGGTCCCAGATGACAGGGACGGTTACCTTGCTGGATGGGTGGTGAAGGAGGAAGGCGACACGGGAGACGTCGTAATGGCTGCAGGGGGAGAGGTACGTCTCACTCTAGGTTATTATATTTATATCTTATGCTATAGTGGGACTATAGATCCGAGCAATACCGCTATATGCATTATCGAAGATGAATCCGCCAAAGTTCGATCGAGTGGACGATATTGCAGACCTGACATTCCTGAATGAGGCCAGTGTGGTACACAACTTGAGGCTCAGGTATGGCTCAGGGGCTATCTACGTAAGTCAATCCTATATATTTAATCTGCCCCAACTGAATGATAAGTTAACACCGTGTGTCTCTAGACGTACTCGGGTTTATTCTTAGTCGCCATCAATCCTTACCAGAATCTACCGCTCTACTCAGATGCCATTGTACATCAATACAGAGGAAAGCGTCGTGACGAGAATCCTCCGCATATTTTCGCCATTGCCGAACGAGCGTGGATAAACATGGGCGAGGAACGAGAGAACCAGAGCATTCTGATTACGTACGTCACTCAGAGCTGCAGCCTTTCCTTTATTAACTTCGAGCAGCGGTGAATCTGGTGCCGGAAAGACAGAAAGTACGAAGAAGGTTATTCAGTACCTCGCAGCAATCGCAACAGATACCCACCCATCGCATGATACCCCCACACATTCTCCGAGCTCTTCGCTCACACATTCAAATTCTTTCACTTCAAGCATGCCATCGACGGGTCTGCCTCGTAACTTAACTTCCCGCAAGTCGGGACCTCTGACGCACGGTAAACAACAATCCATCAGTACGGCCGGAGGCGCAGGCTCCGCTCTCATCCCGAAGGGTCGTCTCGGCCTTCTGGAACGTCAGATCTTGCAGGCCAATCCTATCTTGGAGGCATTCGGAAACGCGCAAACCCAGCGAAATAACAACTCCAGTCGTTTCGGAAAGTTCATCAGGATTAGCTTCGCCCCAGATGGTAGCATAGCGGGTGCAAACATAGACTGGTACCTTCTCGAGAAGAGTCGCGTCGTGGTGAGGAGTGACGCTGAGCGGAGTTTTCACGTTTTCTACCAGCTGATGGAAGCAGGTGGTAGTTTGAAAGGTATGCGCGTATCTCGCGACACTAACAGGTGCGATGTAAATTTGACGTATCTCTAGATACGCTTCTACTGGATGGCGACGTCGAAGATTACGAATACCTCAACAAGAGTAGGCGAGAGGTTGACGGAATCGATGATCGAGAAGAGTGGGCCCTTCTCCAGGTAAGAAGACAATCATGAACTGAGAGAGCATACTTTATCGACCTGCCTCTGTAGGACGCCTTAAACGTCGTTGGTTTCTCGCCAGCTGAACAGGTTGACCTGTTTCGTATTGTGGCCGCTATTCTCCACATTGGCAACATCTCCATCAACGCCACTCGAGCTGACGATGCAACTATGCCTGACCCTTCACAAGCAGAACGTGTTTGTCATCTGCTCGGCATTCCTGTATCAGAATTTATCAAGGCAGTGCTACGGCCGCGAGTTCTGGCCGGTCGTGAATGGGTCACACAGGCTCGGACGAAGCAACAGGCCACGGACGAATTGGCTGCACTGTGCAAGACCCTGTATGAGCGGTCCTTTGGATCATTGGTAGACCGTATCAACCGAGCCCTTGATCGGCCCTCCTCGAAGTCGACTTTCATTGGCGTTCTGGATATTGCTGGTTTCGAGATTTTCGAAACGAACGGCTACGAGCAGCTTCTAATCAACTATACGAACGAGAAACTGCAACAGTTCTTCAACCACCATATGTTCGTGCTCGAGCAGGAGGAGTACGCTCGAGAAGGCATTGAATGGGATTATGTGAACTTTGGACTTGACCTCCAGCCCACAATCGACCTCATCGAAACTAGTGGCAACGCTATCGGTATCTTGAGCCTGTTGGATGAGGAGTGTATTATGCCGAAAGCATCAGATATCACGTTTACGAGCAAATTGCACTCTTTGTGGGCGACCGACGGGCTCGGGACTGAGGATGATCATCCTGGCAAGACCAAGTACGAGCCTACGAGGTTCGAGCAAGGCTTCCTTGTTCATCACTATGCTGGCCGCGTTGAGTACCGTACCGATGGCTGGCTGGAGAAGAACAAGGACCCCCTCAACGACAACCTTACCCGTATCTTTGCAGGTTCTTCTGAAAAGTACATCGCGTCGTTATTCTCCGACTATGATGCTCCAGGTCTAGTCTCTTCCCAAGTGAACGCGTTCGCTACCGGGGGAAAGAAGAGGATGACCAAAAAGGGCGCCTTCAGAACTGTCGGCCAGCGTCACAAGGAGCAGCTCGCGAGTTTGATGTCACAACTACAAGCCACACAACCACATTTCGTTAGATGTATTGTGCCGAATACATTCAAGAAGCCCGGTCGGATCGACGTGCCCTTAGTGCTCGACCAGCTTCGATGCAATGGTGTGCTAGAGGGTATCCGTATCGCTCGGCTCGGTTATCCCAATCGCCTTCCGTTCGTCGAGTTCCGCCAGCGCTACGAGGTGCTCACTCCCGGAGTCATCCCTCGAGGGTATATGGACGGGCGCAAGGCTTGTCTTCGTATGGTTGATGCGCTCGAGCTCGATAAATCAATCTATCGTATTGGTACATCGAAAATCTTCTTCAAAGCTGGCGTGCTTGCCGAACTCGAGGAACGCAGAGATAGCCATCTCTTCGATGTCTTCTCTAGGTTACAGGCCGTTGCGAGGATGTGGACCGCTCGCAGACAGATGAAGAAGATCCTCAACCGCGCAGTCGCCATTCGGACCATCCAAAGGAATGCACATATTTATGCCGAACTCCGAGACTGGCCTTGGTGGCAGCTGTACACGAAGGTAAATCGTGCCCCTTTTCGATCGTGCTGTGCTGACTTCGTAATAGGTCCGGCCGCTCCTGGTCGCCACTCGCAACGACGATGAGCTTCGACGCAAAGAGACTGAGCTCGCTCTCGCAAAGGAGCGCGCGGAACGTGACAAGCAGGAGCGTGAGGCAATGGAAAACCTTCGGATGGTTCTGGAGGCGGATAAACGGAAAGTGGAGGAGGATCTTGAGGCTGAACGTGCTCTTGCTCTTGACAAGGACTCTTTGTTGGAAAGGAGTAAGAAGCGAGAGAGCGAACTCGAGGATGAGATTGCTGCACTTCAAGCAGATCTCGATACACTAGATTCCCAGCTCGATCGTGCCCTGAAATTGCAGAAAGAGAGCGAGGAGAAACATGAGACTCTCAGGCAAGCATTTGATCAGGCTGCAGAGCATCTTGTCCGACTCGAAGCGGAGCAGCAAGAATGGTCTAAGAAGGAGGCTGAGTTGACGGATAGCTTGAACGAGGCTGAGGAGGATATCGATATACTCACTGCTGAGAAGGAGGAGTTACAGAAGACCACTGAGGAGTTGAAGAATGTGGTTGCTCAGAAAGAGGAGGATCTGGAACGGGTAAAGGAGCGTATGGAGGCGACTATGTCGGACTTGGATAGCAAACTCTCAGCAGAGGCTCGTACAAGGTAATTTTTCCTCTGGAGCTTTGCCTGCTGGGTACTCATTCTGAGTCGTTTAAGGGATGGCTTCCGTGAGAAGGCCGAAACTCTTGAGGCAGAGGCGCGTCATGCGAAGGAGCAACTCACGGAGATGGCTCGTACGGCCACAGACTATACAAATATGATCAAGCGCAAGGAAGAAGACATTACGCGCATTACGTCCGAATTGGATGCGTCGAAAGTCGAACGCAGTAGTCTGTTGAAGGAAACCGCGCAGCTGGAGGGCAAAATCACCACTTTGACCTCGGAACTTCAAGCCGCTCAAATGGATCGCTCTCGTACGGACGAGTCTCGTAGTAAGCTTCAAGAGGAACTTGACGAGTTGCGGGTCTTACTTCAGACCAAGGTCACAGAAGAGACCCGAAGAAGCGAAGTCGACAAGAGCAAAGAGGCTGAGCTAGCCGACCTACGAGCCCAGGTCACCAAACTCTCCCAAGATCTCGTCGAGGCTCGTACGCAGGCCATTGAGGGCCAGAACCGGTTGAAGGTCGAACTTGAAAGTCTTGTCCGTGAACACCGCTCCCTTGAGGAAAGTCACAAGTCTCTTTCCGAGCGAGAGAGTACTGCCCAGACACAGCTCAAGAATGCTGAGGCTGCCCTGGCGGACGCTGAGAAATCTAGGAGGGCTATCGACTCCGACTTGCAGGTATTAAGGTCGCGACAGATAGATCTTGATGGCCAGCTAGCGGAGGCGATCAGGGAGAAAGAGGTAAACAGATTGTCATACCGTTTGTCGTGCTTGAACTAATATCTTCTCAGGCCCTAGAGCGGAAGCTTGTTACCGCACAGTCAAAGTACCAAGACTTTGAAGACGTCGTTCTACAGCTCGAGCGTGATAAGGCCGCAAACGATCGCCACCTCGAGGCCAACCGCAGGCATCTGGAGAGTGAGTCAGCGAAAAGGAAGCAGCTCGAGCACTCTGTGACTACGCAGAAGACGGAGATCATTCGCCTCAAAGACATCAACATCAAATTCGAGCGCGATCTGAACAAGGCGCTAAATGATCTCAAAGCTCGCGAATGGGAAGTTAAACAACTTGAGGCCAAACAAGACAAGACTATTGTCGAACATGTCCACGTCCTTGAGGAGGCCAAGAAGGTCACTGACAAGCAGCTTGCTGATGCACAGCTTGAGCTCCAGAGACAAACAGCCTACATACGCTCTTTGGAAAAGTCAAAGACTCGCCTGACTTCAGAAGCCGAAGATCTTGACCGCCAGCGAGAGAAGGAGCAGGCGGAGCTGCGTGGCCTTCTCAAAGCTGCTCGAGCTCAAGAGGAGAAAGCAACCCGTGCTCTCACAGAGGCTGAACAGGCAAAACGGTCGAGAGAAGCAGCTGAGCTGCAAGCACATCGTCTACAAAACGAGCTCCAGATTGCCCAGACTCAGGTTGAAGACGTCTCACACCAGCTAGCGACCGTTCAGAAGGCGAAAGACAACCTTGAGGTTGAGCTCACACGCCTGGCCGACGAAGCCGACGCTCCTACCTCCATCGCGAAGGTCCAACGCAATTATGAATCGCGTATCAGTCAGCTCGAGCAGCAGCTAGAGGATGCTCAATCCTCTAACACTACCGCGCTGAGGATTAAGGAGCATGTTGATCGTCAGCACCAGGAGATTCGTCGACTGATAATGAGCGGACCAAAGGATGAGGCATTCAGAACGCGACTGCTCAGGGAGTTGCAACTAGCTGACGAAGAAATGGAGCGCGAATTGATGCAGAGACCACAGGGCGTTCGAGCTGACAGTACCGGCACTGCGCGGGCTAAGTCTAATGTTACCCCTAAGAAGACCAACGGTGCTGCTAGAACTCGCAAAGGATCTCATCCTGACACTCCCCGAACAACTGACAAATCTGCTCAAGTCAACGCTCTTAAGCAGGAGGTTCAGCTCCTCGAAATCCAGATGGCGGCCTCCACCCGAGTCAGACATCATTTAGAGTCGCTTCTGAGCGATATGACTGCAGAATTGGACAACAGCGATGGGTCGAAACAGTCTCTAGAGCAAACTCGCGCTCGTCTAGCTAGAGAGAAGACGAAACTCGCGGAGCTTCTACAGGACGAGGCTGATGCCCGTAGGGCGGCACAAGCGGCACAACTCGAAGATGTTCAGGCGATGTGGAAGAAGTTCCAGAACACTCTGCTTGAGGAGCGAGAGAGTTACTCTCGTTTAGAAGAGTCTCGCAAAGCTCTCGTATGTGTTATGCTCTGAAGCTAATCTCATTTCTAATTTTCCCGATAACAGTTTGCATCACAAAGAGCGGCGCAAATTGAGCTCGAGGATCAACGTCGACAAGTCCAAGAGCTTTCTCAGTCCAAGAAACAGCTACAGACCGAGGCCGCTGATCTCAAAGATCGCCTCGAGGTGGAAATAATGGCCAAAAATGACGAGTCTAGTACGGAACTACGCATCTCCTTTGCAATTTGCCTAATGCTAACCGTCTAAAATAGGCGTTAAGCGCCAACTTCAGATGCGTCTACAGGAACTGGAGATTACTTCATCGGCCACATCAACGATACACTCGGGTAGGATCGACGTAGTATTCGTTGGGCGTTACTGATGATTTGCCACAGAACTGCAAGAAGCCGTCGAAACGTACAAGTCGAAAACAGACTCATATTTGCGCCGCCTGGAAGAAGCTGAGATCGCAAAAGCCAAGGCCGCTCGTGCTGAGGCATTTGGTATGGATGTTGATTTTCTCCAAGGTGCCTTGACTAAGTTGAGATTGCAACACAGCTCGACGGGCACTCAACGATGCCGAGAAAGCTCACGCTACTGCCGTTGCAGAACGGCAGGTAACTGAGGAACGCTTGAAGGCAGCGGAAGAACGTGTTCATGATCTTGAAGGCAAGCTCGAGGAGGAGGGACGAGAAAGCTCAGATCTAGAGCTCCTGAGACAACGATCGCGCGAGGAAATGGAAGAAGAGCGAAAGCAGCATCAGCAGGACTTGGTTGAGCGAGACTTTACTGCAGATCAGACGCGGAAAAAGTACCAAGGTGTGTGTATCGAGAAGTGCAAATTCACAGCACTCACGCCTTTTGTTTCAGCTGAACTGGCACAGTTGACAGACGGTGCGTGCCAGTGAATTTGGTCAAACTATGACTGACCGCTTTATTTTGGTCTTTAGAGCTTCAATCTCAACGCGATACGATGAGCAGGCTCCGGGAAGAGAACCGCAAAGTTAGATCCGAGTTTGATGAACTCCAGCTTCGATTCGACGATGAAGTTTACAACGGTGGCGCTTGGAAGAAGGAGAAAGAACGCTTCGAGACCAAGATTCAGGACATTACCAAAGCCTTCGAATCTTCTACTGCAGCACAGGCCGAACAACAGAGCCAGATTGTCACTTTGCATTCTCAAGTGCGAGAGTTGAGGAGTGTTCTTAATGACGCAGAGGCAGACAGGGCACTCTTACAGAAAGCTCGTCGTGCGTTGCAAGCCGAGTTAGAAACCATCAAAATGGACCATATTGATGCCAACAAAATGAACTCTGAGACAGAGCTGCAGAAGCTGAGGTTGAAGAAGCAGGATTTGGAGCGCGCCTTAGACGAACAAGAAGACCGTGTTTCTATGGCATTCGACAGGATGAAGAAGGCTGAATCCTATGCTGCAGAGTCTCAAGTGGAGCTCGGCAAGGTCAGAGTAGAGAACTCAGAGCTGGACAAGCTCAATGTAAGCCCGTCCGATTCTCCATTATCTTAGTAACTAACTGAGGTGAGTGCTGCAGGCAAACTTGGAGAAGCAGATCAAGGAGCTCAATGTCCGTATCGTCGACCTCGAGACGAAATCCTTGAACTCTCCGCGCCCAATCACGACCTCACGAAGGCTGGAAAGTCGGATTGAAGAGCTAACGAACCAACTCAACCAGTCCACGAAAGACAGTTCACGAGTCAACCGCTCTGCTGACAAGACTGCTCGTGATGCCCGTCTACAACTAGCAGAGTCAGATAGGGCTCGCGCACGGTTGGAAGAGGAAGTCAAGAACTATGAAAATAAGCTTTCCGGCCTGAGGCATTCCATGGATGAGCTCGTACGTCGCTCGTGGTTTTATTCATTCCATCGAGATACTTATACTATAAACTATAGCAAACGTCTGAAAACAACCTTCAGCTTGCCAAGCGGCGTGCCGAACGAGAGGCTGCAGACTACAAGCAAAAGGCTCTCAAGTGAGTTTGTGCCCTCATAAATATTGTTCGCTCCGCCTCTAAATGTTACTTCTAGCCTCGAACGGGAAGTTGAACGCCTCAGAAGTCGTCTCGAACGGCCTTCCTCTACTGTCATGATCGGTTCACCAGTAGCATCACCACGAAAGAGCCAGTCATAGTCGATCATTAATCGTTATTCAACCCTGACATGTCGACCCTGGTGGTCGTCATCTTTGTCGTCGTCATCCTGCCATCTATCTTTTTCTTTATGACTTTTATGATTTTCACGGCCCATCGTACACGATCCATCTCACGTCTCTTCGCAGTTGCTTTTCTATTTCACCCTCGGACTTCAGATGTTGCATAAGTATCCTGTTCTATAGTTATATATGTATTGATACAGCTTTTCTCCATATATCAAGGATATGCTCTGCGGAAGTGCTCAGATTGTGAAGTTGCTACATGCTCCGCTGCAAGATAACGGACGACTTGAGAGTGGACGAAAGGGCTTGAAGAGTTTCCGTCATGCCTCGTATTATGTGGTCTCGTATAACAGTCTCAATTGTGAGTATGGAATATAATGAGGACAGAAGATGGTGGCTACTAATGGCTAAAGACTCGTTTTAAATAAGGGTATCTGGTAAATAATAAAAACAGGTACAGTATCTCGGATACGTCGTGCATCATGTCTTTGGAGGCTCTGCCGATAACGAAGGTGAAAAATAAATGAGAGAAAGGGAGGTGCAGAGTTTGAGATAACTGCCTGAAAGGCCAATAGCCCGCCAGGAGCACTGGGAGCTTAAAAAGCGTCGGGTATAGACTGTCGTTATGTGCTACTAAGCTCGTGAGCTTGCTTATCGGAGTGGACCTCGAGCTAGATGAATGGACCAATAATGAACGAGTCGGATAGTGGTTGATTTAATAAAGCATTCCTATAAACAACATCGATAGATGTAAGTACTAGCACTGTCAGATGATATCACGAATTGTCAACTTGCCAAACGATGTGCATGTCGTTGCAACGACGAACGTTACAGTTTATTCATGAATGTTCGTTACTAGTCTCGAACCAGAGACGAAGGAATGGGTGTCACAATGGATCTTTCTTGAATACGAGCTGACTTCTTTCGAGGTCGAGGTTACGGAAAGGGCAACTATCGCGGTGCTGGCGACACAGCAATGTTTGCAGTACGAAGCCCACGGTCTTGTCGGATGTTGTGCTTGTGCGAGGACCAAGCGTCGAAGAACCTGTTGAAAAGCCGTGAGTCGTCAGCAACGCGGTCCGAGTTTGGAGCAAAGCCAATTCAAGTACAAGAAATCTGCGATACTTACTATCTTCAGAAAGCCAGTCGTAAATCACTGTATCGTGTTTTTCGCGGTCTGAAGCTTTCTCGGATCGTGGAAGCTTTACATGGTTGGACTCATCGTGGTCTTGCAGAGCTGCGGCCCATGCGGTAGGCAGACCTGTGAGTCTACCATGGTGGGTGATTTGGGTTAGTAGGCAGCGAATACGTTTTACGATACTTTTACTCACTGCCCATTAGATATGCCTACGTGTAGGTGATGCTGAAGGTCGAAGTGGATGATCAGCCTGAGGACAAACACTTAATGTCGAAGAGCTTCTTACCCGGAAATGCCACGGCAGTGAGATGCCAGCATCATCGGTATCTTCAAGTCCGGACGGCTGTTTCTCAGATCGCAAGAGATGAACGAAAGGCTCTTTTGACCGCGATAATACTTCAGCGCAGAGACGTTGGAGCTTCCTTAACAACCGGGAGTCTGTGCATAGCATTAATACAAAGGGGTAAAGTTTGAGAGGTAGAGCTGGCCCGTCATCCACCCTTCAGTTGGAGGAGTCAAATGCTCACCGTCTTCAGTTAGACAATCGTAAACCACTGCACAATGTTTCTCGTGGTTGGAAGCTTTTGATCGTGGAACCTGATTTTCTTGACATTGAGCTCCTCTGCCACGACGTTGCAGAGTTGCGGCCCATACCATGAGCAGACTTATGAGCCTATGTAGAAGGTGAGCCAGTTATTCATGTTCAACAAGTCAGGCTGCACCCACTGTTTCTCAGAGATATCCACGTGTAGGATATGCTGGGAGTTCGAACTTGTTGATTAGTACCTTATGAGGAGCCAGCTTGAACCATTAAGAAGCTTCTCACCTGGAATTGCCGTGGTAATGAGATGCCAGCATTCCCCTCAGGTCCAGAAGACTGCTTCTCGGATTTCATGAGACGTGAGAAAGGCGGGTTTGGCTGCGACGGTCCCTTGCTACAGAGACAGAGGAGGCTCAACAACAATCCAGAATCGTCGGAGTCTGCGTCCAGCTGTACGACTAGAGATTCCGCTCAGACTCAGCTACGACTCGAGGGGGAGCGTGAGGAGTCTGGGATATACGTCGAGTAGGTCGTGGTTGGATGCGATAAGGAGAAGATACTGGGGGGATAGTAACACTACCAAGAACTTGCTATTATGAATGTAATGGAGTCACAAATGATGCTATACACTTGCCTACGATTACGGCTAGCTGGCCGAGCATCCACGTTTCAAATTGTCAAACTGTAGTGTGCATAACGTTCGGTTTATTTGTTGTGTGCAGGACTGTGGACAAGTGGTTGCTACGACTGCGGCGCCGGTGTATTGTGGCCGCCGCCCATGCCCATAGAATAATCAGTAAGCCTTTGACGGTCTGGACTCTGTAAGTAGTACAATAGAGAGATGAAAAGCCTGATGAACTCGTACCGTAAATTTACAAGTACTTCAACGACACATTGAACTCTTGAATGAAGAACATGTAGTATGGTAAGTTAAGAAAGCAGGCTCAACGGTAAAAGCGCCAACTTTAACTGAGGACTCGGCTGATTGGTCCAACAAATAGGTCGAGCTCGTATATCAGCTTCAAGCACCCTTAAATTAATGTATAAATGATTTATAATTGGTCCTGGCAGTGTGTGACTGATTTTATGTATGACGTTCATATGAGCAATATTTCTAGACATAAGTAATCGATAATAGTAAGACAAACTGTTGATACACTCAGGCTGCATACTTATACATGTCGTTGGCGAGGATAACTATGAGAGGCGAGGTAGTACAGTTATTCGTGAGCTTCGTAATCACCTGTGCAGGTAAAGTTTCTAGAGGTGTTACACAGAATCTGTTGTGAATACAAGCTGACTCTTTTCAAGGTCGAGGTTCCGGAAAGGGCAGCTGCTGTGGTGTGGACAGCGCGACAACGTTTCCAGAGTAAACTGCTTGGCGTCGGACGTTGAGCTCGTAGGAGCTATGGACGGGGAACGGGGGCGTCAGCACAACACAACATATTGGCAAGGCCGGAATGCTCACCATCTTTGGAATGACAGTCAGAAATTACTGCATGCGCCTCCTGGTCCGAAGCCGTCAATTGTGGGTTATCTTCGTGGTTTGCTTCACCACGGCCTTGTAAAGCTGCGACCCATGCAGCTGGCAGACCTATCATTCTAGATGAAACATCAGTCTGACGCGAAATAAATATATTTGTCGAGTCTCCACTCACTGCCCCTCAGATATGCCTACGTGTACGTTATGCTGAAGATTGAAGGTGGTTAGCGTTAACAGCCAGCTGAATCTAATCCCAAAGAACGTTCTTACCTGGAATTGCCAAGGCAACGAAATACCAGCATCGCCCTCAGGCTCAGGAGGTTGTTTCTCGGAGTGTGAGAGGCGTGAGAAAGGTGATTTTGGCCTCGACGACCCCTTGCAGAGACGGAGGAGCCTCCACAACAACCCAGAGCCGGTCTGCAGCATGACTACAGCTTCTAGCAGGCAGGATGAAGTTTTTACAGAGTGAAGCTTGCACGTCGGCTGGGTCGTGGTCGAGTGTGGTTAGCGGGGGCGTACAGAGGACTCGGTAGTAGTATAAATGTAATGCTACCATGCTGTGCACTTGCCTACGATTACCGCTGGTATGAATACAGCCTATCAGTTATCGAACCATACGCATAATGTTGCTTTAGTTGCTGTATAACGAGATCGGAAACCGGGGCAACCTCCAAGTGGTTGTCACGGCTGCGCCGGGATCGTTGTGGCCGAGACGCTCAGGATATTTGGAACTGAAGTGGTTAGCGAGACGCGGTCCTTGGCACCTGGTCAAGAGCTGGCTGATAATCTGGAAACTTTGATAACTTAACTTGTGGTCTTGTATGGAGCTACGTAACGATGTACAGAGCCTGGAGTAGATGTATGAACCCATGACTTACCGAATAGTAAATGGGACTGGTGTAAAGTGCACACGTATTACTCGCTATGCGCTCGTGGATGAGCCGAAGTCCCTACCATGCTCAAATGGGCTGCACTTCGTAGTTGGGGAGCAGAAGGCCTGGTAATGTAATTTAACGGTTGCCGCGGAATTCTTGCATGCACTTCATTAAAGAATATGTATCGTAAAACTAGGGATCTGAGAATTTTTTTTAGGATGAAGAGCATCAATAAAGGCAGAATACCACTCCCAGAGCTTTTACCGAATCGTGCCAGCCGATCTGTCCGCCATATAGTGCAGCGCAGGGGACGTGTTTCGGCGAAGTGCGACAAACTATCCCCCCTCATTGTAGAGATATCAGGGGCAAAGGAGCATAACTTTGTCCAGTAGTTGTTTGATTTCCGTCGTGAGGCCTGTGCCACAACCAACCGGCGGGTGGCTACGGAAAATCAAACCTATCTGTGGCTAGAGCGTGGATCGTGAAGCTTGAAAGTCAATACAATGCTGAAAAGCTTGCAACCAGACCATGAAACACCTTCTGAAGATCGCAGGAGAAGACATTCTATGCCGAATATCCGTGTGGTAACGAGTTTCCTGACGTCAGTACTCGCTGTGACAACATGAACTCAACTCTTACTTGCCTATGCCGCAAGAGCCTCGGTCCGCAACACGATTAAGATAGGGTATGTTCCTTCTGCTCGCTGTAGATAGGCTCGTTTGATTGTATCATACGAAGCAGCGCGAACGGATGCACGGGTTTTGTCTGTGATCGCCGTCGAGGTACATATGATCGCACCTAGTAATTATCATGCTAAGGATGGCTATGTACTATATTCTAAGGGCGGTGATATTAACGTCATAAAGTATCAGAGTCCGAGTCAAGACGTACTCTGCCAAAGTTAGGTCAACTTGCGCGCAAATTTTCATGTTCCGTGCGTTATCACTGCCAGTACTTGCTACGGGAAAGCGGTAAGATCGACGGCATTCAGGCTCAGCTGAGCTCCTTTCGACCGGTTGATACGGTAAGTGGGGGTCGTTGTAAGTGAAATGGAGGACTCGTTGCCAGGCATATCGCTAGACAACTCGTATGTGAGCTTTACAGATTTGTCGATTCGGCTGTGCGGGGCTTGACTCCTGTTGTACATTCCAAAAGTTGGCCTGTAGTTCACCAGCAACTTAGCAGTTATATCGTTACCAGAGAGAGTCTTGAGCCATGCAGCATTAGTATAGTACGTGCACAGGTCTGTTACATACAAGTAGGCCCTGGCATGGACGTCTGTGCGAATGCAAAAGCATTAGTTAGAAAATAAATAACAATAATAAAAGTGAAGTCTTTCACAACTTACTCGTATCATCATGGCCTGGTCGAAGTGCCGGGGGCAGCGAGTTGAAACTTGAAAACGTTGAGCTCGGCTAGCCGCGCTTCGCGCGATTGAGAACGTGACTGACACGTGACCGTAACATTGTCCCAACGTGTGCGGCGTGCGGCGTAACGCGTTCAACATTACTCTTTACTCGAGTTTGCTAGAGACAGCGGCCAAGGCTAGAACTTAAGATACGGAGACGACGACGAAATGACCGACACCAATCAAGCAGACCGTGAAGATGTACCGCGTATCTCTGTCGATAGTCTTGCCGACTGGGAACGCATCAAGACATCTTACGCGGAGGCAGCCATGAACGAGCTTGAGCAGTCGTACGTGCCATCTATTCTCAGACTCCCTATTCCGAAATTTAACGCGATGTATTGTATATCTGCTTTGGTGTTGAATCTGCGAAGGATGAAGAAGGAAAGAAAAGACGAGGCAAGCAAGGAAATCATGCGTGGGCATCTTAGAAAGGTACGTCCTGCGCTCACACTCGCACCAACCTCCCTCTCCCCGATTTATAAATCACGGATATATTCGCGACTTCACCCCCAATTTGCCTCACTTGGCCTACTGACATATATTTAGTTCATCGAACGCACATTCGACATGGCAAAAAAGAACGTTCGCGTCAACGGACGCAACTTTGAAGACCTTGATGAGGACGAGCAGGGTATGTGATCTCCGCAGTTGTCTTTGTGTTACTCTTATTTATATCGCTTTGATCCCTCTTACTTCTGGAACTCTCACCTCATTCCGACGTACTTATTCCACTTCGCACCATCGTCCCTCCGCTACTCCAGACGGCTCGCACCCCTTCGACGAAGCCCTTGACAGACACATCTGGTCGCTTTCCGACCAATCTCTTCAATGGGATGGGGAGATCGCACGCAAACGTCGAGAGAAACCAATGGAGGTCGAGAGACTCGTAGGCGAACTTGTTCAGGCTCGGGAGGCAGTAGACGAAGAAGAAAAGGAAGAGTTTGCAAGAGATATCGAGGAGCGGAAGCGGAAGCTTGATGCACAAGTGCATACTGAAGATGTTGAAGGTGAGATAATATTTTACTGTGGGAGGTATCACAAGCTAACTATACTCACTCGGCTTCTTCTATGACCTCATGAAACTTTTCTGCTTTGCAATATGACTGTTGATGGCGACTCAATACCAATAGTGAGCGAGGACTTGCAGGATACTGCGAGGCGAACGTTTGCGATTGTCGACGAGCTTGTGCAGGTGCGTGCATTTGGTGCGATTCCCTTTTCAAGTCTAACTGACTACACTTCTACACCTATGGTGGTATTTCCTTATCATTCTCGTAAAACTTCTTCGCTTGTGGGACACTCACATCCTAACTTTCCGACATTCACTCACCTACAGTCCATTCATCTCCAACACACCCGTTCCGAGCGATTCAAAGCCGTCACGGAAGAGGTCAAGGCGTTGCAGCCGTGAAGATCGCGTCAGCCTGAGAAGAGACTGGCATCATCTCGGCCGCTTCGAATTCTTGATGTTAGGGAGTAGAAGACTCGTTGTGTGCTGGATTCTCCATTGAGGTCAGAGATGATAGGCCATAGCTTCAGGCTTTAACGTCTCGGTTCCCTCAATCTATCTCATTGATGAGGCGGATCGTACAGCGGCAAGGGTGGACCTGTGAAGTCGCAAACCGGTCGTCTCATTTGTTTCCGCTACTACTTCGGACATCAAGCACCTCGGACTACACACGACATTTAGAATGACATACTGACGCCCGCCCAGAAGTCGGACACCTTAGCGTATCTCGAGTCCACAACAGTCAAAACTGCGAAATATACCATAAAAATTGGCTTACTATAAAGCCAAACATCTCATTAGTAAGTATCGTAAATCATAGAAAATTTTATTATGTACAACGAGTGCTATGGATATTATGCCGAAGTGACTGCCAAATAGGGCAGGACTGGGTAGTCGGACACCAGCGGTATCTGTGTCGAGAGACTCCGCAAAAATACAAGCTATACGGGATTAGCTACTCCAATATATAATTATTCATTTAGGCTACATATCGAGACCACTATCGGTCGTGTACACTCACAGGACCAGGGATGTTTCCCTATGTCTACTAGCCGGACAAAGCACCTGGGACATCAGTAATCGTGCTCATAGAAGGGCTGAAGTGGAGTAGGGCTAGTACAATATTAGTACAATAATATCTGAGGCAAGTTAGAATGCTTTGCGCCCGATGCAACAGACATAGGCGTGGTGGACGAAGGGATAGAGTGCGAGACTGCCTCGATTAATTACCGTTTTGGGCCAAAATCCGCCTTGTGAGTATTGATCGTCTTCGATGAGCATGTTATTGAGGGGAATTCCCTATGATTTTTACATCAGAATAAAGCTACATAACTATACAATACTTTTGATTCACCCGATTGCACCATGTACATATATTTTGTTTACAGGAAGCGAGTGTCCGACTACCCAGCCTTGTCCGATTAGTGGACGGGCGGCAGTAGGTCTAGTCATCATGTCG
The DNA here is from genome assembly GCA_022160335.1 of Irpex rosettiformis. Lineage (NCBI taxonomy): Eukaryota > Fungi > Basidiomycota > Agaricomycetes > Polyporales > Irpicaceae > Irpex > Irpex rosettiformis. The sequence continues at coordinate 149,835 of MU274940.1, read as the reverse complement.
TGGACCCCCGTTTATTTTTCAGTTGGCGAGCCCTCGTTTCAAATTACCGAGCACAATGGAACATACCGTCCAATACTGTACCAGAATTTCCTTGCCAGTACCGGGTGGTAGAGGCGGGAGTGATGGTGATGAAGACTATCTGGGACAAGGCGAGGTTGGATTAAACAGAAGAGCAAAAAATATTTCAAGGCGCGGGTTATCGGAAAAAATGTCATAATCTTCACGCTTGCCATCGCTAGTAAATAGCACGACCTAGATTACACAGAACAATTTAAGATACAAATCCAGATTGCCAGACGGAGTCTAACCTGATATGCATTGACAGCCTTTACCAACTCACAATAAATAGTATAAATAATGAGTCAGCTCCCCACTCGAGTCTGTGGTATACCCTCGGACTTCAGCACTTCAGTTCGGATGTACCGGATGTGTACTTGAGTCTGCTTCACCACTGCTGCTTTCGTGTAGTCTAGAATTACAATTTAGATGGACGCCGCGAACCCCTGCCAGATACAACAATTTCAGCGACGCGTATTCAGGAAACCGTGACCGACTCGGAGAGCTCGAGGAATTGAGCATCGTAACCAACTCACCGGCTACCCGTCAGTGTTGTACTCGGTCTTTGTGTCTTCATTTGCGTAGACATTGCTCTCAGGCGCAACGTGGACATCCACCTCTCCGTCCTCTGAAAGTTCGACAAAGTCTTCTTCTTCTTCTTCTTCTTCTTCTTCTTCTTCTTCTTCGTCTTCGTCTTCGTCTTCTTCGTCGTCTACCTCAAATTGCAGCGGCTCCCCCGCGTTTCCCACAAAGCGGAGGCTGGCCGACTGGTTGCCAGAAATCCAAGAGCTTCCTGCGGGTATGATCTGCCGTAAATTAAGGACGAATCGACAAATAATGATGGGTGTTAAGCTAGAGGAAGGAGTGCATTAGAAAGAAAACATTAGAATTCACTGTAGAAAGTATACTAACGTCTTTAAAAAGGGATCTGAGACATGCATGTTGAATATTGATGTTGGCTGAAGATAATCTTAATCAGCTATGCCCTTGGTCATTGATTGCATGCACTGACGATGCCGTTCTCGATTACTTCGAGGACGTTGATTATTAGTAAGGCACTGTGGAGGTACTTAGTCGTCAACAGGAGATAGACCTCAGAGGACGAGGGTGAATAGACTTACATGAAGTATAGAGTTCCTGATATTAGTTTAGTTAACAGAAATGTTATGGAAATAAATGTTACTCACCACAACGAAAAAGCAACGCTATAAGAGGAGCTTTTATTTTGAGCTGGTGTGCTTCGTGATATGACTTGGCTGTTTTATGCCAAGTGACCAACATCACCAGTACGTCACCAATGACCATCGAAATGTGTGTTCCCAGAGAGACTAGATCGTCTCGATTATTGTTAAAGTTTCTATTCGGCATCAAGAAGGAGACCTACGCCTGAGAGAATATGAGTGTTGTGATATACGACGGAAGAATCTATACGCACCCCAAAGAGAGATCATGAGACAGAGTCGAATGTTGAGCACATAACTTGTTATCAAGCTTGAGCACACTCGTCGAATAGACGAACTGCGATTCTGTGAGACACAGTCTACTCATCAATACACCGCGAGATGGCGCTCACTATATTTGTTGCGAGCGGTACGATGTTGAGCGAGAATACTATCCCAGAAATGACTCGCATCTCGCCATTCATCAGAGCGTAGACTCGTAAGGCAGAGAATACTGGCGACATACTTGAGTGATCTGCCGGGTTTACGTTGTTATGAGGGAGGAGCTTGTACTCACATGCGGAGCAAAGGAATTGCATCAAAGTTAGGGCATATTCTACGTATGTGATAACCTTACAACTGCAGCCAAAATGTCGGATATCAGGTTTTTATCATGAGTTGTAGTGCACGTACTCCTGACAGGTATGAGGAATGTCAGCCACCTTGCTAATCGATACAGCTTTCATGTATATCAACTTACTATCATACCCAAAATAGAGATGAGACTCCCGATGCGTAACAAGACCATATTATAACGCGTAAATGCATATAGCCAAGTCATCAAGGACCAGTTTCGCCTCCATATGACGCTTACTTCTTGAGAGAAGGTAACGCAACTTTCATATAGATACAAGGCTGCAGAAAATGCACGATTAGGCTGTCAACGAATGTAGAAGAGAATATTACTTGCCAGCGGCAGCAAATATTATGTAAGGCGAACGTTGCCTGAAGATATCGATGAGCGAGAGAGAACAGTATCAGTGAAAGCACGAACTCGAGCTGTAGGATTTCCGACGCTGAGAGGGTAGACATAATGCTGTTCCGTAGTTTGGTAGGCCTTAACGCAAAAGTATAGATTCAATCTGAGGTGGGAATATTCGAGGAGAAGGAACGCAAAGTAAAGGACTTGCAGAAGACGGGTACCGCATCTTCTGCTTTATATGGTGACTTCCATGAGACAGATTTTCCAAAATCGGCGACCTGTATCCTGGATAGTTCAAGTTCTTATTAGCAATGTTTTGTTACTAACACCACAGTCTTTATTGATCAACACCAACAGTGAGAAGGCGTGCTCATTGCCTAGTAGCCATCGTCCGCAGGAAGATGTAACCAGCCGTAAAATCTTCGATTTGGCTTCCTATATCTAAGCTCATAAATGGTTCCCAACTTGATGCGGGGATGAGGGCGATCATGACAGAGTCCGAACGGTGATCCTGTATCTTACCACTAGGATGTAATCGAAAACAATGGGGGGGGGGTCTTCTATTGTTCTATGAAAGCGGCAGATTTTGCTAAGACCACTGGGGTAGGGTGATAGTGGTAAAAAAATTAGCTGAGTGGACAAATCCATAGAGCTTGGGTCTGTGTGTCAGCCAATCAGTATCTCAGGTTTTAAAAACTTTGTGAGTCACAGATGCTCATACCACCGAGTAGTCTAAACAGACGAGTGGTTATAATATACGACGGAATCTATAATCTCAAGTGGGAGTAGAGGGCAAAGCAGTATACCTGGCAACTTGAGATGATAGTAGCTTGACTATGAAGCCAAGTGCAAGTGTTCGGAGACGGGCATGCACTAGAGTTATGACCCTGTCGCAATGAAACGTCCTGCAATTCTGTGTTACGATCTTGACAGCATTTCAACGGAGAGTTTTTACTTACAAAGCCAATAATAGGTCCTAGACCCTAAGCAGTACAACGTTGTGTTCGTAACAGAGTAAAACGTCGGGCTGCAACGTGCCGCTTGTTCTATACCCGCTCGTCGATGCCAATTGCTAGGCATCCCTTTGCCTCCCACGCAGAAGAGTAATCCTTGAGAAAACTGGAGCATAAGAGGTCATCTCCTGATACATATAGTACGAGTTGTTACTTTACCTCATCATCTAGAAGCTGATAATCGAGCTGGCATCCGAGGTACGCCGTTCGTATATGATGAGGACTCCGCCTACCATGATATGGAACAGCTCTAACGTTTCCTAACGAACCTAGCTTGATGCGCTATCCCCGCGCCTGGATACAAGATATTAGTCTTCTTGGGTCCATCTGCGACGGTCAAGGGCGATTTCTAGACTCGCAGGCTACGAATTGAGCGATGTCAAGCAACCAACTTTGCCGGTTTATCACCGGTAGTAGTGTGAATACCAATTTTTGAACGATACTTGGATTAAAAATTACGGCCTGGCTTGGTTGGAAGTGGGAGCAGAGGAAGCTTTCGCTGGGATTTTTTTCGAAGCGTGAGGAGATCCACGAAGTTCCTCGGCGTCTGCCTTTGAGCTACGCCACAAAGGATCAAACAGCCATATCGGGGAATAGTTCGTCACGTTACTGCTTCGGATACAAGCGACGACGGCTCCCCGGCTGAAGCTCCTATCGACCCCGGCTTACTTTTCCAAATACCTTACTATGTGCTGTTTCTGCCAACATTTCACTCACTCGAATAAATCAGGTACTTGTGTAATTGAAGAATTATCAATGTCGGACTTGAACTAATCCATCGTATCAGACACAATGATTAAATCTCAGCCAGTTTATGCGCCTCCATCATCTGGTCCCCCGCCTCCAGAAGAATCGCAGACTCACTACATCCACCCGCCTACTGGGCCACCACCAGATATACAGCCTGCTCAATCATCAATGGCACAGCACAATGCAGACGCACCTATGATTAGCGACCCGCCTCCCGCGTACACTCGGAACGCATTTGATCCTCTACCGGCTTGGTCCAGCGTCGAGTTCACCGACTTGACAGATTCTGAGGACCCCTCTGACCTCTTGAGGTTCCCACTGGATCCGCCTCCATCCTGCTTCTCCACTCCTACTCTCTCACGAATACACTCCCGCTCGTTTGAGCCGTTCCGCGTCCCATCTCGCGGACAGAGCCTTGTAGACGGCTTCCGTCTGCTCTATCCCCGAGACCGCCTCCTACCACATGGTATCTCGGTAGGCGACTGGACGAGATTTCTCCAGGACCTTGGAATCGCCGCTCGTCTCTCTGGGCAGGGGCTGACCATCCGCGGGGAGCCTCATTCGCCGCGTATGGGGTTCTTCCGAGGACGAGCGGGTTCGACTTACAATGCGAGCTTCGCAAGGTCGCCTGCTGAAGAGGTACAGGAGTTGATTGCGGTGTGGAATCAGAGTGCGTTTGAGCGGAGGAAGTTGAGGGTGACGCTGCACCCGCGGACTGGCGTGCAAGCGGGCAGGCGAGAAGCGTTTGAGCTACTCGTGGAGGCGTTGTGATCAATTCGATGGCTGGAGCGTTAGGGATGTTTTATGTGTGTTTCATTTAGTGTTGTACAAGTAATAGGAAGTTCTGTGTGTTCAAACATGTTATAATACGAACGGACTGCTCCAATAAACTAAACACTAATATCCCATACATGATACCGCAAGCACTTGAAGACACTACACGTACCATGAAAGTTGAACATTGAACATTGGACGTCGGTAGCCCGGGCACAAACTATCCACACCATTACAACCATGGCTTTATCAAGGCTGCGACTTGCCATTGTCACTACGATCCTGGGGTTTCTTTTTGCTAGAGTCGTTGGGCTCTCGCCAAATGACTTCCCAGAGCTGAGCAACGGACCCAATCATGAAAGCCCAGGAAGCCCAGAATGTAGATAGCACTGATTGGTAATTAGCCTAAACCGCTATTATCAGGATAAGTGTCGTGGTAAACCAGTAAAACCAACGTGCCTTTGTAGATGCTGTACTAGCGTAACCCAATGCTCCACACATCGTAAACCCAACGGCTCCAATCAAGTTCCAAAATCCAACATGCCACCCTATTCGTCGTAACTCAATTCCCCACCACGTCTTCTGCTCCTCGAGCGTAAGCAACAAGCTCGAGATGATAAAACCTATACCTCCGATAACTTGTGGTGTCCAATAGAATATGGTAGTGATTGCGCTGGGAGGCCATGCTGTTGCGAGGGAGGGGATCACGTTTGGCAGACCAGTGAGAGTTGACACCCAGAAGATGGATGCAGCAAAGAGCTGGATGAGTGCGGCAAGATAGCCTATGTCTCGAGGAGAGCCAGTCCCTCTGCAATCAAACATAATCAACCTCTATTACCGCATAACATAATAACCAGGAATTAAACATACGTCCATCGGAAGCTATCCTTCCTATTCCTATCCTTTTTCTCCTTGCGTACCAAATCATCCAAACTCTCACTCTCGCTCTCAGGCCCATCCTTCTCTACATCTCTCACCGCCCTCCTCAACTCACTAAACATCTCCTCATGCCCCGCGTTCAACGCCTCCACATACCCCAAATACGCCCCCACCTCGAACAACGACCCACCCACAAACGCCACCCACGCCGCAGCGTTCGCGTGCGTCGGACTGGGCGTAGGCGATAACGGGGTATACAGCAATTGACCATTGCATATCCACGCCGCGGAACCTAGCACAAACATAACAGCAACCCAAAACGAAACGTCCCATCGGAGGGTGGGTCTGAGCTGAGAATATGGATATTTGAGACGTTGATTCTCGATTGTTATTTGACCAGGAAGACCGTGTTCTTTCGTGGGAGTGCCACTGGGAGATTGTGCTCGTTCCTTCTCGGCAGTGGAGGGTGGTGGTGCTACCGGAACGTTACGCGAAAATGGTACGGTGGCTTGAAGATACCTGCTCTTCCTTGAAGCTCTCGAGGACCACCTCGAAGACTTTAGTCGCCGTAAGTCAGCACCGTTGTGCGAAGGTACGAGGACGGCTCTGGTGGGATGGAAAAACCTCCCAAACGGCCGAGTCGTCCTGTTCGGTTGTGGTACATAGCGGATTGGCCTGTTGTCGCGGTCGTTCAAGGTCATGGCTCCAAATGAGGCCTAGTTATTGTAGCGGACGAAAAGAATAGAGAGTACAAGAAAGGTTGTCTGGCAGGTTGAGACATGGAGGTGGTTTGAAGACTGAATGTGCAACTAACGCTGAAGCGTTTGTTCTTACCCGCAATTATATACTGAACTAGCCTACATAGAACACGTCTCAAAAATGACTCGGTCAGATGCGTGTATGCTGATGGATATCGCATATAAAATAGTATGAATCTGTCGTAACAAATCCCAACATCCAATCATAGCGGCGGTGCCGTACGCACGATAGTAAGTCTAAGTATGAAACCTCTAGTTCTCAGTCAAAAGGGAAGGGGTCGATAAGCTACCAGGTTGCGCGGGCACAGGGGGATACGGATAGGCAAAGATAGCCAAATGAGTGTCTAGGCACACACCTAGATGTGCACCCATGGAGGAGGAGAGTAGTCGGATAGCAAAACTATCCAGGGGATGCGGGTATCAATAGAGTAGTAGGACGAGGGCAATGGATACTTTTACTCTCGGCTGGTATCACTGTGTGCGACAATACGTCAGTCGCGACAAACGGAGAAGGGAATAAGTAACCCTGCTCACCGGCCAAAGAGCTTGACCTTGATCCAGTCGTTGGCGACAAGAGCACGGTTACGAAGAGAAAACAGCTTGCTCAGATAAGCGCTGCGCCAGAAGAGGTACTATAACAGAAACACCGTCAGCCACTGGTATCCGCACAGAGAAGAACAATACGTACAGTCGCAACGCCTCCAGTAGCAAGGTTTCCACCAGAGAAGAACGGCAAGTCTGCGATAGCCCTGTCTGAACCGATGTACGCCAACGATCCCTGGTGCGAATACTTGAACGGCCTAAGCTTTTCGAGCTTGGTACACTGGTGCTCCAGACTTTTGATCTTGCTCGCCTTCTCGGGATCGCTATCGGGAAGAGCCTTGGCAGCCTCCAGCTCAGCGACAGCAGAATCCTTCTTGGCGAGCTGCTTCAGAATACGGCCGAGGTAGGAACCTTCTTGTTGTGCGACCTGTGCAGTGGGGGCGTATGATGTAGCGGTACAGTCGCCAATGGCAAAGACACCGTCAGCGCCCTTCATGCGGAGGGTTTCTATACCATGATCATAAGCGTTCCGTGATCACCTTCAAAGAGAAGAAAACCCCATACCGTCAACAGTGATACCCCTCCTGTTCGCCTGATCCTCTGGCAGCTTCGCCATAAGCTGCCTCGTCACACCCCTCAACGTATTCCCTGCCGCCCAAACGACCATCCCACATGGCACCTCTGCAATGCTTTTATCAGGCATCTGCAACACCACACTCTTCTCCTTGATCTCTTTCACCATCGTCTTAGTCTGAATGTCAATCTTGGCCTCTTTGAACGTCGACTCGGTGTACTCGATCAGCTGTTTGCTGAACATCGGGAGCACGGAGGGGAGGGCCTCGACGAGGGTGATGCGGATGTGATGAGCGAGCTCGGGGTACCATGAGCGGAGATCTTCTTCGAGGAAGTCATGTAGTTCCCCGCTGAGCTCGACACCGGTGGGTCCACCGCCGACGACAACCTGTGGGAGAGCAAATATCAGACAAGGCTCACTGTAGGCGAACGGACTGGTCTACGAACCATGTGCAACAGACGGTTAACTTCCTCTTTGCTCTGACCCGGGAAGGCAGCTGATTCCACGCCTGTGACGAAGCCTGTGTTAGTCATCTGCTTTATCTGATTAAAAAATCATCCTTACAATCCATGAATCGGCGTTGCATCTGTTAAATGGAAGAATATCACGTGAATATCGTGACTCGATTGTACAGAGCATGTTAAGCTACTGACCCTCTCGGCATCGTCCAACTCCTTCATGAAACAGGCATGTTCCCTCACACCAGGAATGTTGAAAGTCTGCGTCTCAGCACCGACGGCGTACACCAAGTAATCGTACTTTAACGTGGTATGTGAGATAAGACCTTGGACCTCGGAAGAGTCTAAATCGCAGAGTATGACGTCAGAAAATGGATAGAACTAATTAGAGTGAGGGAAAGCATACCTTCAAAAGTGACCGTCTTCGCATGTGGCTTAAATATGTCATTCATGAGTCAGTTTGTGGATGTAGTTGATAGTCGACAGGAATAACACATACGTCGACGTCGGTGGCAGCGGCTTCGATGACATGGACTTCACGCTCCTTGTGGCGCGTAACATGCCGTGTCGCTATACACACAGCATTGTTAGTATCGGGCGGAACGGCACATCAGCGTCTGGGGGTTTTGAGAAACTTACGTTGCAAGATGGAACGGGGGCTGAGGGTACCGGTTGCGACGCTAGGCAGAAGGGGGGTGAAGAGGAAGTAGTTTCTCGGGCTGATAACGTACTGCAAAACGTCGCCCAGTAAATAAACAGGTTATGGAAGGGAAAATCACTGGCCACGTACGACGTTGTAATCAGCCGTGTCGAGCGAGTTCAGCAGACTCGTCGCGCCCCAACCACTTCCGAGGATAACGAGAGTCTTCTTGCTTGGGTCGTGAGGGAGTTGAACTCCTGGGGTACGGTCTTTGTGGGCGATGTACCAGAATGCGCCTGTGCCAGCAACCAAGGTGAAGAGAGTGACTTTGCCAGTCGTGGCAAGGAAACGTTGCCATCTTGACTGTTGAGGGGGAGGGGGAGGCGGCGGGGTCTACACGTGAATGTCGAAATGAGTCATTTCCTGTGACAACAACAATTCAGCACGCACCGTCGAACTAGACTCTGTCGACGCTAGACGTCTCGATATTCTCGCGCTCGCGTGTCTTGGGAGTGTGGATGTTCTTGAGGCCTGGGTCAGTGCACGGCGACCAGCCTGGACACGAACTGGAACAACGGTTGAGTCGATTAGAGGCTACGAGGCTACGAGCCACGCATTGAACGACTTACTCTGAGCAGCGAGCATCGTGAGGTCGTGAGAGGGGAGGTGAAAGTAGAAAGAGAGAAATGTGGCTGAAATTGCAAAGAAATTAAAGACGCGATATCTATATATTTTTGGAGTTTTGTTAACTTCCGGTCCCACACGTATCTCGTCCCGACGACGCCCATCCGCACGGAGTCGACGCTCGCAAAACTCGTCGTAAACTGCGCCTGTTTCTCGACACTCATTGGCTGAATGTTTAGAACTTATAAACCAATCGGATGCAATGGCGGACTGTGTTTTTAGGCCAGCCAATCGACGGCCAGCATGGCCGCGACGTTCAGCTAGGTAGTATCGACTTATTCGATGCAAATTCGACGCCGTAGTTGGTTTTAAAATACACTATTAAGATAATATTGTCAAGAACTAAACAGAGCAGAACATGCATAATTTTGTCGAATTTTTCAACGGTGTATTTTGGGTAGAGTTGACCGTTGTTTCATTCAGGGTCAGCATGGTCACATGGACTCGAGTAGTTTAGGAGAACCGTCTCATGCCCAGCAAACCCACGGGAACACACACGTACGTATTACAGGGAACTTAGCGGAACGCCGATTTTCATTCAGAATGGTCCGATAATCAAAATGAGAGAAGAAAACCCCGCAATTCGCCCTAGGCTTCAAACAGACGAAACCGAAGCGACCTTGTCTGTCGTGATCGCAATTCCCGACAAGTAGCTCTAACGGGCTAGCGTCAGCGATCAAAAGACTACTATGCAGGGCGCAAACATACCTCATTCTTGCCCTCAAAGACATTCCGCGTTGACCCCGACAGGCGGGGTGGCTCGTCAGGCACGGAGGCGGTAGTCAGCTGGGACAGATGAATAGATAGGGGCTCAGACCTATTTTTGTCCCTTATAGAGTCTCGAGAGTTGAGAAGAGCAAGGAGCGAGTTGAGCATTACTATCAGAACGTGTTAGCGTTGTAAAACGCGCCAAGACCGCACTCACGTTTCGGCAGCACCATCGCAAACGCGATGAAGATGAAGTTGTTCGGCATGACAGCATACTAGAATATTTCAGCGTGGAACGGCGTCGATACAGTGACATCCTCACAGTTATAATGGAGGCCAGCGACGCCGAGCTATAATCAAATTTATAATCAAAATGAGTCGTCCACGGCGGTCATCCCTACGTACGGCACTTACCTTGTGAGTGCACACGTGTTGATGCTGTACACGATCAACGTACGAATAATCGAATCGGTTCTAGACACGAGTCAGACGACGTGTAGGCATGCATGCAGAGCTACAACCAAACCCATCACAGGTAGAAGAGCTACGCACTTGTGGAAACCCGTTCTGCGTTTGATGAGGATCGCAGTCAGAGTGGCGGCGATTGCTATGTCTGCAACCGACTGGGCACTGAATGTCAAGTACCATATCCACTGTGGGCGAACAGTCAGTAGTTGAGTACAGTCCATCAGGTAAGGTTGGTAGCTGCGCGTACTGCGTAGTGTTGCTTGAACTCTTCATAGATTGGAACTTTAAGCCTGTAAGTCGAAGCAAGTGTTCAGTTCGTCACACTGTGATAACCGTAGGATCTTCAACTTACGCAAAGTTACCGATGGCTAGCGATACAAACGTAAAACATTCAGTTGTCGTTATGAATTGACGATCAATCGTAACATACCCGCTGCTCCAGCTACACGCATGACACAATTGATTGTGTGTCAGACACGTCCGGGATGGTAAAAGCGGCGCACATACCGAATCCAACAAGCGTAGGAGGAATCTGTAACGATATTCATAAGCAACATATTTGGAGGACGCTATAAGAAGCTTCTAGGACTATGGCACGTACGATGAGCATGACTGGCCATAGCTTCCCGCTAACTAAGTTGCAAGAGGTCATTCACCGAATATGAACAAGCCACAGGAAATCTTAAATGTTCCTAAGTACTCACATTTCCAGATACGATACGCAAATATTCTATAGTAGCCACAAAAAATGAGCCGACCGTTAAATTCGACATGAACTGTACACTTACGCGGTGACTAGGATCTCATTCAAACCCTACAATGACGAACACAAGGACTTCTGAGAGACAATCATTTACAGCTACACGTACTCACCCCGAACATCATGTCAACCTGGTGCATCGATAAAAGTTAACAACGCGTAGGGACTCTCGTATTCAAGACTACTCACGGCAAAGCTCCTAACCAAGGGATAGTCATTAGCGAAGCCACCATGAGGACAAATCAACTCACCATGGACAGATCGTCAAAGATAGTGGATTCATGTAGTTCAAGACGGCGTAGTGATAAAGAGTATGCGAAGTGAGGATTAGATGTAGAGCGTCCAAAATCCTGTCATACATTGTGAGAACCGTTAGACTGATGTAAATGGTTCGAGAAACGCACCAAAGGACTATCATCTATACCCCACAGTGTAAGTACGAAGCGGCGCGAGGTAACGATAGTTATAGTCACTCACTACCCCTTTCATCCATAAACTATCCCGAGGATTACGGCTAAAGTATACATAAATCTGAAGAGTCGTCATTCCGAACAACCTGGAACATATCGAGGTTACCCATTCGAAGGGTGTTGTGGCGAGAGGGAGTAAAGACGTACATCGACACCAAGATCTCAGCTACGAATAACAGTTATTATCCCGTGGTGTCCTGTGTACTGAGAAACTAGCTGCTCACCGATCAAAATTGCTCCGAGGGTGTTATCCAGAGGTGGTAGAGACATCGCCACAGCTGCACCTGAAGGTAAACCAGTGACGGGGACGTTGCTGGAAGTGTTATTCATGGTCAAGAGGCGAGATGTACCGAGCGAGTAGGTGCTTAGTGGTATTCCAGAGGGACTGTTCCTAACCTACGACCAAGGGAAGTTCACTCATCATCATTATATACGCACCTAATACCCTCGCCACACGGGACGAATCTTCAGCGCACTCAGGCCGGGAAGTTGAAAGCAACAGCGTCAATACCTCCTCTCTGGGTACTGAGTACTGAGTATGGGAGATAACGATTATAGACCTGCCATCTTGATTTGTGTGTATCTGTGACATATGTAGACTGATCTTCGCGAAGATGCAACAGATGGGGGTGGATGGTGGCCACGATAGTGGCTGTGCGTTTACGAGCTATTCAGAGTACATGCCTCAATTGAAGTCGAGACGATCCCGTGTAGCTGTGGGGTATCCCGCCTGTATTTCCGGTCAGCATCCGTAGAATATGCTTGCAACTCAGCAATACGCTTACTGGTTATGCCAAGATGCAACAAAGGTGTCGTGCTTTAAATTCGAGGCTATAGATGTGAACCGAACGGGGAACGGTAGGTCATAAGGCTGGTGTCGAGCACTGTATAAGAGCCGGAAGCAGTGTACCGCGCTCGAGGCGTGAGGTGTCGTTGAATGTCCTAGTTGAAAGTAAATTATGATCAGTAGCATCTCGTCCCACGGGTTGATTGAAGGAATAGCATCGGATGGAGGAGTATGTAATGATCTTCCAATAGGACCGTGTAGACGGTCGAAGCCTCGAATCTCAAGCAGCACTTCAAGGGAATGTATCGGATCATAGCCACACTCCTGGGCTCTGCACTGCCATGATTCGTGTTGAGTGGTGCTTCCCAACTATTCCTATTGAGTCGTACTCCAGGAGACATACCATCGTTTCAGCGCTGTATAGTATGTCTTCCCACAGGTACACCGCAAAACAGGAATGCAGATGAAAGCGGAAGCTTTCTCCACCACGATGCGGGAGATTATAGTGTGCTTCGAAAAGTTGTACAGCGGCACAGACGACACTAGGTCCACTTGAGAGGTGATTAATCATTAACAGAGGAACGTGTTGCGAACACTAACCTAACTAGGCTGGATTTTCCTTGGATCTATCAGCGTTTGGCTATGCAATACTTGTATGTCGGTATGTTTCCCGGGACTTACGCCGTCTGCTCGATAGCGGAAGCCCCATACTATAATCTGCTTTAAAGCAATCCTACTAGTTTTATGGCAGCCTTGGCACAGCAAAGAAATTTAATGTTTGCGAATACTCACTCTAAGTGTATACTGATAATCGGGAGAGTATAAACCTGAATGTGGTGGCAAGTCTGAAAGCTATAGCGAAGATCGTGAGAAACTTGATTTTTTCGGGCAATCACTTTTAGACGCCAGAATGTTCCCCTTGTCGATGAGCGTTAGCGCTTAGTGCCAAGTTGAAGCCGCTCACCTTATAACACCGTCATAACGGCATACAGTGGTATATACAACTGAGCGCACATGTGCATGTAAAGAGATGTACATAATCTCGTAGCAAAACCACTGAGAGACTGAGGTACCCCAAGGACGAAGAAAATTGCCTGAAAAGGCAGTTAACTGCAACACCATTTTCCTGTCAAACTATTGACCGTACATACTATACTTTGATGTATTTAACATTGGCATAAGAGTATGGCGTGTATACAGGGGAGGAGGGGAGCAAGAGAATTAGCAGGAGGGTACTACGAACCGATAGAGAGAGCCTGAGAACATAAAACATAAATCCAGATTCCACATGCTAATTCCATGTTTACGCATAAACTACGTCGTAACGCGTAACGAGCCATCGTTAATAGATTTCGTCAACCAATATCGTTAATCATGAATCGTATGATACCGTATACCGAGCACCCACGCATCCCAATCCCAAAGAAAAAAAGAAAGACCCCTCGTGCAGAAAAGGGCTCACCCACTAATTAGAGCAAAAACAACGGCAAATACCTCCTCCTCTCCACTCCCGCACCACCAACCACACACCCGAATTGTCGGCAACTAGGCGCACCGTCTACCATCTCCGTTTTCTCTCCCTCTGCCTCTCCTTCACAACCTCCATTCTCACTTGGATTTGGACTCGGACTTTGAGGGTGCCACAACAGAGAAGGCGACGACACCAACGCACTAGGAGACACCCCAAGATAAAGCACACCCCTCTCTCTCAGCTCTTTCGTCCCCCACCTCACTCTCTCCCTCTCCAACCCGCCCACCTCGCCTTTCCCATTCCTTTCCAACACACCCAACAGCCCATCCCTTCCACCATTCAAACTCCCACCCTCACAGGCAACTAGAACACTCAAACTCCTCAGCCGCCCTAACCTCCTCGTCCTCACGCTAACCTCCTCCCACATGAACTCAGGCACGTATCCTACGTCCAACGTCACGTGCGCCACGTTCCCAGGGAGGTTGGAGAGAAAGGAGAGAGGAAGGGAGTATGTCGGAAGGTAGAATTGAGCTAGTGAGGTCATGGTCGATGAAGACGACGAATGAGTTGGTGAAGGGGATGGGTGTGCGAGGGATGATAAAGAGGCAAGGGATGGGAGAGAGGCGATGGAGGATGGTGGGGGTGGCATTGTTCCTATGAACTTGAAGCGGTGGAGGTTAGGGAGGTGGTGACCGAGATTGAGAGTTATTTCCGTCGCATTATCTGTTATGCGGCGTGGTATGCAAGTGAAGAGGAGATGGGCAGTGTTTGTCAAGGGTCAAAGGGTCAGGATAAGAGGATGAAACGATGGGGATAATAAACCATTGGAAAAAGAACATCACAGCGTCGCGTAAAAGTGTGCAAGGACATCCGTGTTCAGTTCGAAACTTGAGACCCAAGAGCTAAAAAAAACTTACGTTGTTCATAACTAGACAGGGCACTCCTCCTCCACGGAATCCCATTAAAATCCAACACCAACTCTGTCAAGTTCTTCATCATACTCCCTCCCCCTCCTCCCCCTCCAACTCCACTAAGACCTCTCAGCCCACTAAACCCACTCAATCCATTACCCCCCTCACCCTCCCCACCTCCTCCACCCCTGCTCCTGACCAACCATCCAACCCAAGGCGCATCCCTATACAAATCCAGCTCGACCTTCACATCCCTTACCCTCCTAAATGACAACACCCTCTCCAATAGCGGTATCAAAGCCGAAGACGTAGAAACATCCCCTGGTCCGTGGATATGTAGGGAAAGAACGGCGAGGTGGTTGGTGCGTGGGGTTGTCTGTTGGATGTATGTTGATAGAGACGAGGAGTTGGGTGTAGAGGTGGGTTGAGACGATGGAAGGTCTGTCGGTGGGGCAGCAGCGTTAGCGGTGGTGGTGGGGAGAGGTACTGAAGAGGTAGGAGTACGTGATCGAGATAACGGAGGCGGAGGCGAAGGCGACACTTTCACAGCAGAGAAGGAAAGGACGTCGATGGCCGAAAAAGCGGCAAAGATGGACGTGAGCTGGTCAATGTTGTCTTGCCTCAGTCTGACCTTGTGCAAGGAGAGTTTCTTGAGTGTGAAGATGGTAGATCTGACCTGTGAGCGGGGGAGGAGCGGTCGGCGGGTATGTGTATGCGAATGAGTGTGTAGGAGCAATTTGAAGGGGGAGGTGAGTGTTCGTGTGAGAGGGGAGGAGGTGTAGGATGGGTATGAATAGGAATAGGGATATGAAGATGAACTGGGAGAGAGCGAACCAGAATTAGAATGTAAGCGGAGAAAATATGCACGAAGAGATTTGCGGAGGTTGAGGACGCCTTTGCCTCTTTTCTTGCCCTTTGATTTGAGAGCATCGGACTCGAGAGGGGTAGGCTGGAGATTGATGGAGTCGAGTGAAAGATCTTCGAGGCGTGGGAGGTAAGAAAGGATAGCTTTAAGAATCTTTGCGCTGAGCAGGGCTTCGACCTCGGTGGGTGTCCAGACGGTTAAAACCAGACTCTTGACGTGGTACGCTGCCGACGGAGAGGAGGCGAGAAAGGCGAGAAAATGGTCAAACGTGATCTCATTTCGTTTGCGTTCTTCACCAGTCTTTGGTCGCTCGTCGCGATTGCCTTTGCGGACGATGAGGCGGGCAAAGAGACGAGGAGCTACGATAGAGCTCCATCGCTTGGACACAAGTCGACATTTCGGAAGATTGAGAGGAACGTGCCGACGACTGGGGAGTGGGACGAGGGAAAGACGGTGGGTGTCATCTGCATGGACGTGACTGAAGATGGAATGGAGGAGCTCGAGGGGGAGAACCGAAGTGTCTGACGCAGGCGGGGCGTCGGTGGGCATGTGTCGCATCGGTGGGTGTCGGGATGCCGACGTGGTGGGGGGGACGAGAGCAGCGAGCAAAGGGGAGTCGACAAGATTACACGCTCCAATATTGCATGCTAATAGACGCCGACTCGTGGAGTGAACCGACTAAGTCCGACAAATTTGGACACTGCTTGCGACGCTCTACGCTGGCCGGCTAACTTCGACGCCGACACACTTTACACGAGCCGTCGTAGTACGTGTTCACTCGTACGTATGTCGACATCCGAAACAACGGCTTCGGCTCTGCGGGGAGCGATGAGATAAGGTGCTTACAAGTCAATTTAAATCTCGCAGGAGAGCCGCCATTGGACCACCACAATAATCCACTCAGTAAACAACCAACTTGTACTGTACTAGTATTAAATTCTACATGGCAGATTGCATCCCCAGGAGTAGTATGACAGACAATTGCCTAATGCGGCCATTGAATACTTTGTGGCGTAGTCGGTTATAATTACCGCCCAAAGTCTTGACAACCCAAGCTATCCAAGAGTTATATTGCGCAGAGTATAGAGAAACATTGTAGAGGGAAAAAGAAGAAAATATTGCCATAAATGCTACAATGAGGAGACAGAGAGAGTACGTGATGGTTGAGGGGAGGGGTGGAGTTGGATTCAGAGGAAATAAGAGTAGTAGCAATATCCAGAGTGTGTATGTATGATTGACAGAAAGAAGAAGAGGAGGAAACAGAGAGTGCTGCAAGAAAAAAATAATAAATGAAGTGATGTGAACACACATAATATGAAAAATGGTAGGCAAATCCTTGTGATCCGTCGAACCCAATAGTAAGTCGCACATTTCGAGAATCACAACCCACGTTAAATTACCACGCATGACAAAAACCGAGAGCGGTTCCCAGGAGGCCCACTATGCAAGCTTGGGCTCACAAAAATCCACCACTGCGGCTACGCCGTCTACCGTCATCGATCTCAGGGTCCATCCGGCCGATAACCTCTTCCGAAGCAGTACTCGTCGCAGAGCGTGCACTGCCCGTGGACAGCAACCTCGGACGGGAAAACAGTGGCGGTATACCGTACCCGGCACTGCCGCTACCACTACCAGTAGTCGGGCGACCAAGCAACGCATCGTCCGAGCCCTCGCGGCGATGAGCAAAGTTGAGTGGGTCCAAGGTCACGGTTCTACGACCTAGCGTTGATGGCCCAGAGCTAGGAGCCCGGACTGTTGTCGACCCATTACTACTCTCAGCGTCTTCCCTCCCAATGCTTCTTTCACGTCGTCGTGCCCCAAAACCCTCCAAGCTTGCAAGGAACGCTTCATTCATCTGCCGCAAACGTTCGTCCACGTTGTCTGCAGAAACAACAATCGGCTCCCCAGAAGAAAGTGTTCGCCGTTCTAGAGTCGCAACGTCATCGGCTGCTGATGAAGATGTAGGCTGACTATCGACAGGAACATCAGGCGCCTTTGACAGGCTAGGTTCCCGACGACTACCGAGAGGCTTGCGTTTCTCAATCTGCTGGACAAAGTCCGAGATGTCGTCATCATCGGTATGAGAGCCGAGGAAAGACATGCTCTGCATGTTGTTGCAAGCAATTAGCAAGCTGCTTGTAGTGGAAAGTATAAGAATTTGACGTACCCCGCGTTCAGCCTGCGTTACCCCACTGCTGGAACTTGCAGCGCTACCAGCACCAGATAAACTATAGCGATGACCGAAGCTACTCACGTATCTCTTGCTAGTCAGACGCGGAGAAGATTCGCCAGTGATGCCAGGGGCTCCTTCAGTGGAAGTCACCGATCGACGGTCCAGGCTCGACGGTCCACCCAGATTCGAGGGACCCAACGGCGGAGAAGGTTTGAACGGCATAACAGGCGACGACGGTAGACGACCAGTAGCCCCTGCACCAATAGGAGACGGTAGTGCAGGCGCACGAGATGATGTTGGCGAGCTATGCGCTGGTGGTCTAGACGGTAATGTCGGACCGGGACCCGACAAGGGTGAATGTTGGCGAAGAGACGGAGAAGGTGAATGCAATGATGGGGAGCCTGAGGAAAGAGTGGAAGACTTGAAGGGATTGACTTGTGGGAGAACGGGTCGTCGTATTGGAAGAGGTCCAGCACCGTTTTCCTTCACTCGAGAATCAGCCCATAGCATAAACATTGATGGGTAGAGATAGACTTACCGAGCGAACAGCGCCAATACTCTCCTTTCTAAGCCGAGCAGCTAAAGCAGAAGGAGCAAGGTCTTCACGGGATCCTGTGGAAGCAGCAGCTTGTCTAGAAGACGTATCAGATATCCCAGAGACCGAACCCGGTGTCCCACCAGCTCCTGAGATAGACGTAGCTCTAGTCATAGGAAGCGCGCCCGTTTGCAATCGAGGACTCCCACCAGTCAGCGAGTTAGTGCGCTGGTGGATTGCAGGGGGTATCACAAAACGATCTGCCACGGATGAAGGTGGCGAGCGAGGTAACGACGTGCGCATGGGTAGACTGCCCGGGGAACTTGCTAATGAGTCTCTCTGCTGATTCTTCAGGAGTGTTGGAGTGAATTCGGGTCCTTCGTCCTGCGAGAGGAACCGCGAGGACAGGAGCGATTCTCTATCGAACACCTTGAAATCGGGGGATGTGAGGTACGTCACGGACAATCCGAGACTCCCTTTGGGATGAGGCACAGCAGGAAATGCATCCGTCTTCTGGGGTAAACGCGTGTTCTGTACAAGTGATTCTGGAATAATAGGGATGCATATCAAATAGCAAGGGTTTCGCTAATGAGTTGATGGAAATCAAAGGTCGAGGATACAACGTGGGCTTACCGAAACTCAGCGTGTCCTGTATTCGACTTTCATCCTCTGACTCAACTCTTATTTGGATCGTGAAGTTCCCATTTCGAGTCCCGCCGGGTCGCCGTGCGCGTCGTGCGAGTCTCCATGCGGGAAGAATGCGGAGGAGGGTGTACACGCTCCTGAACAGCGAGATACTGTGCTTGTACATCGTGGGGGGCGCCACATCCTGACGATCTTCGTGTCCGCGACTGCTACTGGGCAAGAACTCGATTGCCCAAGACTCGAGCAAGATAAATCGTGGAGTTGGATCAATGGGCAGCCGCGACGAGTCGGGCGATAGATACGCGAGAACTTGTGTTGCAGTCAACTCTGGAACGCAAAGCAAGACCTGAAGCTGGAATGATGATGGTGTCGAAAGAGAGGAGATCGAACGATAGATGCGGGTATGCTCCTTGAAGACGTCTGCGTCGGGAGTCTCGATATTGAACTATAGGAACCACGACACGTTTGTCAGCGCGCACAAGAATAAGAAATGCAGTAACTCGTCTCACCCATTTATCGACCTTGGCCTGAGGACCCGGCTCTGCCGTCGCCCTCGCATGATTAACGACTAGTGTAAGCTTAGTGTATAACCGGTGAGCTATCTGGTCCGCCTTCTGGGTGTCATTGGACATTGCAGTCGTCGAGAAACGTTCAGTGAGAGAGGGTGCGCGACATTAGGACGATGAGTCGATGAAATATGAAACGGAGGATGGGCTGTGGTGGTGGTGCTGGATCACGAAGGCAGCACGCTCATTTCGGAAGCGGGAGCTATGGGATAAACGTCATTCATTTCGTTTGTTACCTGATCATTAACTTTGGCTTATAATGTCAAGTCAAATACTGATCATTGCCTAATCCACATACAATTGACTAATAAGACATTTGTTACTAAGATAAACACCGATTAGATAGCGCTGCGGCTGCGCCACACTGAATGCCAAGGCTAGCAGCAATATTTCGGGAGACTCTTGTACACGTTCCTCGTAGTTTCATGTTCTGAGGTGTGGGTGGCCTGCAGTTGTGTGGGATGGGTACCCGTGACTGCTACTAGTACTTATCCGTATCAAACTTGCCACACGAGTCAACAAACGAGTCTTACTCGTTCAAGACAAGTGCGCTATTAGGGCTGCGAGCTAATGAACGACAGCTCCTCCCCTAAAATCAGCTTTTATTATCAGCCATTGTAAAATAGTCAGAGTGGTGATAAATCCGGCAGCAAATATACAATTACCTGGAAGAATGCGTACAGAGATCGATTTCTTACTTGTACTCATCTTCGTTTGTATCGCCCAACGCATCGATCACAGTCGAGTCCTTGGATGTCTCCTTGTCCGAATCCGCAGGTGCCTTCAATCCCATCTGCTTCAGCTCCTGGCCAAATGCCTCGGCGTTCTCGTGGTCAGCTCCTGGCACCCCAAGTGTCCTCCCCGCAGCCGACATAGTTCTTTAGCATCTTCTCACTCCAGTCCGCGTTCAAAAGTGCCTCATACAACTTCTCCCGGGCTGCAGCTTACTCGTCCAAGTTCGGGATCACAACGGACACGATACATGACTCGCCGTTCTTCGAAAAATGAGTCCAGCCGTTTACCATATCCATCACCGCATACAGCATCTTGATCGTCTCACCCTTCCACATAGAATTTGCATGGAGACTCCGGCGGCGAGACTACACAATTGCGTCTCAAAATTCTGTGTGGGATGACCCTAGCCTTGGGGGTAAAGACGTCGAGGCCAATATCTCAGGAAACCTCAATGCCAACGTTTATCGCACGATCGCAAACTAGGCTTGATGAGTACAAGTTACAGCTTTCCTCGAGACCATTTGTAATGTTTCTGTTTCTATGCAAATATGGCGTAAACATTCACTTCGATGGATAGAAAATTCTGTTATTGAGTGGAGATCTCGCATAGGGATGTAAATGTAGCAAAGAAACAACGAAGACACACAGACTTTCGTTTACAACAACAGGGACCGGAACATATTTACTAGCAAAAATTAGACTGTTGCGCGAATTAGTTAGTTGTAACAGCACCTGTAACGACGTAGGTACTCACACTTCTTTCCAACAATAAATCCTGCAAGAGACTTTATCATGTTTGCCGTCTCCTCGCCAACAGGCCGAATCCATTCCGGGGGAAGCACAAAGCCATACTTTTGACATGACACCCAAGTCAGCGATGAATCTAACGCAACGAAGCAGGTAGGACATACCGTTCCCGTATCCCGTAAGTGTACGGCGTATGAGAACTTGATGCCGGCTCTGGCGTACATGTAATCTACAATGTTTCCAGGCGCTCTAGAGGATCGAAGTCGAGATAAGGAGGGAATAAGAAGAGATCGTATGAGTACTCACTTATAAAGCAATGAACAAAGGCTGCCAGTCTAAAATCAAGATAAGAACGATGTAAAGCGCCAGTATTATGTCGGCTTACTGTGAAAGATGTGCCGTGTGCTGCTTTCAAGGCTTGTGAGGCACCCAGAGCGGCTTCCAACTGATCCTCAGCGTCCTTTGGCGTCCTCTTGCAGGAAAAGGAGAATGGTGACGATACTGACAGAAAGT
Organism: Irpex rosettiformis; assembly: GCA_022160335.1. Classification (NCBI taxonomy): domain Eukaryota; kingdom Fungi; phylum Basidiomycota; class Agaricomycetes; order Polyporales; family Irpicaceae; genus Irpex; species Irpex rosettiformis. Next base: position 128,209 of record MU274940.1, on the reverse strand, counting down.
TCAGCATTAATACCTACTGAAGGCATCGCTGAGACTCACTCATCTGCCCATAGCTTCTAAGGTCTATGTGAGCACCTAAGTTTGGGAGGGTTGTAATGTAGTTTGCAATGTTATTGACTTCCGGTGCTTCCCAAGCGCGGTTTCCAGGGAACCAGGGTGCACACGGGTCCGTGCCGGTCTTATTCTTATTCTTAGCAGGAAATTGTGCCTTCGATTTCCACTTGTATCCCTACAGAGTATATTGTTTAGCAAGGAAAATGTTACATGTCCCAACAACGCTTACCCAGTTCCTAAGTGCCGGTGAAGTATGATAAGATTACAAGACTAATTCGGAGACGGAGATAACGAACCTGTTCATATCAATTCCGACGCATTTTGCCTTTGCGCCGACCACCTGACGGTTCTTGTACCTATGATGAATCCTGTAAGTTTTCCACAGAAACAGAGCTGGATCCTCATGTCTAAATGGACCTCACCAAAACCGGTCAGTCTCCCACGTGTAGACATAGCCGTCTGGGTTGGGCAACAGAACCAGATAGAAATCCTAAAGACACCGTCAGTCAGCTGAGAACGCCGTGCGAGCAAGGTTAAACTCTAACGAATGTATTCAGTAGAGACGCCATGGAATATGATTCTGAGGGGTCCGCGAGCAGAGCATGGGCTATGAACAACGCAGTGGAAGTGGCGATCCACTACGACAAACATAAATTAACTGAAAAAGGGTGGGAAACATTTACAAACACATGCCTCTCGTGCGTGTTGTGCCCCGGTAATAACAAATCCAGTCTTCTTCTTCAAGGAGGTTCGGTTTGCCGTGATTTCCAGCGCGAACATTTCTCGATGCTCGGATGAGTGACCAATAGGAACGAGGCGAGCTTGGTCGGGGTGGAGGTCAATAAGTTGCTTGACAAATATACCTATTTCATCTATCGTGCGGTAGTCGGTGTGGAAGGTGCTGTTTGATAGGGAGCTCAGATTCCAGGCTGAGGCTTGAGGTCGTATTGACTGTGGGTGCACGAGCGAGTAGGGAAGTGCAGAGTCTGTGTAAGCTAAGCCTGACCCTTCAAGGAAGTGATGAAAAGACGGTTCTGTCCCGGAAGTAAGGTGGACATCCACGCTGGAAGACCTGACTTGCCATACGTCGAGATTGAAGTTCTATAAAAAATTTAGTCAGCGGTGATACCTCCAACTGCTGGTAACGCACCTCAGCTACTCCAAGAATATCGTCCACCGTCACCGTACTATTCTCAACGACTTTGACCCTCCGCAAAATGTGTGCGTCCTCCTGACCGGTCTTCCCAAACCCTAGTGGCTCTTGGTGGGGCGGCATGAAGGTTGCATGAGCGAGGTAAGGCAGCACCAGTAACATGGCCACTGCCATTCGAGCTTCGGTAATTGGCCGCATAATTTCTTTTCTCTCCGACCGTGCCGTATGTTGTAGGGGCGGGAGCCTGCACGGTGCCTTCGGAACTGAGATCGTGGTGGGTCTAAGACTTAATAGGCGCCCATAAATGAAGTCAATCTTGAACGGATGCACCGGGCCGTCGTAGCCGGACCCGTGGTTTTTTTCCAGAAATTCTGACTACGATATTCTGCTCGTGTGACTGTCCTAGTTCCGCTTTCTTTGAAACAAAATGGGCAATCGTATAGGGTATAAGATGCATTCATGATAGATATATAGTTACTTAGGGTATATATGTAGATGATGAAGTGTCCGCGATGAATAAATAGTATATGCCATGAAGTGTCATGAAGGTCGTCATAAAGTCAGCAAATAAGTAATTGTGTAGAGCATAAACATGTGGCCTCCAAAAACCCTGAGCCATACCATACTCTAGCGATCATGGCTAGCCGGAACCGTATGTCCACGTTTGCGTCTAAGCTTTCCTTGCACAACTCTTTCCTCGACAGGAGACGTATAACCGTGTGATTCCTCTCTCGCTACAAGATAGCTGCCTTAGTCGCGTTCAGAGATATCTCTATCGAAATCCACATACCTTCAACAGATTCCTCATGTCCATCCCACTCAATCACCTCAGCGACTTCTATCGCTCCCAGATACAACGCATCGTGGCGATGAAAGTTGCGCGACTGTTGGACAACGAGCTTTCGTACACTCCCACCAAGCTTTCTGCGAGCAACCAAACACCGCAAGAAATCCACCGATTGTCCGTTTAGATCCATCAACGTGAGGTCCGAGCGTAGATTGGCAGAACTGAATCGATGACTGTCCAGCCCTGTACCTGGTGTCGGGCGTCGGAATGTGACATCGACCAACTCAAGAGTGGTGAGCGACGGGAATCGCAGACTTTCACGTGTCGAGTCGTGGGGGAGAAGAAGTCCTATCCAAAACATTGAGTCGCTGAGCGAGCGAATGCGCAGTTGTTTCACATCACGAAGGCGAGAGAGGATGTTGAACCAGAGGACAACAGTGTATGGGGAGCCAAAGGGACCAAGCAGGTCTGACATTGGCCCTAGTTGAAGAGAACGAACGCGGCGGAACGAGCATAGAGAGAGAACGCGTTGGATATCCGCTGCCGATTCCCGACAGGGGAGTGTGATGTCCAAGTTTGGTCTGAAATCGAGGTTGTCGAAGTTGTGTGTCGCGCTAGTGGACTCTCTAGACACCCAACCCCGCAAGCGCAGGACCCTATTATCCTCGACGGCTAATGATATCGCTGTCGGCTCGCGAGCGCCAAGTAGTTCGCAGTTTGAGGACAACAAACTGTCAAGCATCGTGTTTAGCACGACGACGCAGTGTTCGGCGTAGGGTCCAAAATGATGAGTACCTCGATGGAAACAGTTCTTGCTACTGTCTAGGATGATCGTGGCGGCATCGGGAATGGTGAGATGGTCTAGAACATTGATGCAGTGCCCCAGATGTCCAGAGACTTCTAACAGACGAAGTTGCGGCAAGGCTGTTCGATCCACTGATCGACTTTCCAACTTTCCGGAATATGTATCCAGACGGAGAACCAGGCTTCGCAAGAGAGGCAATTCTGCTAAAACATCGAGCAACGGGAGAGACTTTGCACCGACATGCTGCGTGCCCGTGAAGGATTCAAGAGAGAGGTGGCGCAGCGACCTACACAGGAAAGGACGCCAGGATTCTGTCAGTGGCGCCCGAATGTCCAGCGACCTCAGGTTCGGCATCGACCAACCCACGCATGGCGTACGATATTGGTATTTGTCATCGCTGTCAATGCGGAGGGAATATAGAGATGGTGCCCGTGTGGTACCAAAGAGAGGATTCCAGGGGTTATCCGCTATGAATTTGTCGACTTTCAGTTCTAACCTCCCTATCCGTTCCGCCTGACCGACGATATCGCTCAATATATATGCAAACTGTGATCTGAGGTCTTGACGATAACTCGGGGATATGCAGCGAACCGTTAATAGGGAATGTTGGGAATGGTACAGCATCGCCCGCTCGTTCTTGAGGAGGCCTACATGTATACGGGTCCAAAGGGAGGAGGAATCGAGAGCAATAGCGCGCCACGATCTACAGACTTGAGTTATTCTTACCCATGAATAGACCGGAATACCCTGTATGACATATGTTGAGGCGTCATTGCTAACATCTAAAGAGGGGTCCTGGTATAACGACGCTACAAGAGCTTCGAATATAACCCCGAGGACCTCTGCGGGTAGACGTTCGATCGGTCCATGGGGCGGACGCCGAGGCGGCCTGTTGCTCTGTGCGGTCGTTGATCCCGAAGGATTGCGTGGGCCCCTGACCGAACTACACCGCGAGATGCCTATATTGGATAGTCAGACAAAAAAATTCTCGATATTGTCCAAGGAAATGAATTACGTTGCATTGAAACGAGATTGGTGTAACGAATAGTGGTGGCCCTGAGTAAAAGGAATAAGGATGAGGGAAAGGGGCTTAGTAGGTCATCCCGGTACATATACTCCCAGTCTGTACCCAAGTGCTACAGGTGTAATAATTCCGATCGCAAGTAGTGCACAGCCTCATCCAAGCGCTGCACAGGAAGCTGCTCGAATGCCAGAGAAGAGACTGAACTTACAGGCCGTACCGCGTCTTGGCGCGTGTATGGTGAGTCAAGCTTTGTCCAGGATCGACGCGCAGCAGCTGACAATGTTACAGGCCTCGCGGTCCGACGGCAGGAGAATTATGAGACGCCCATAGAGCTGCAGGGCTTTCGAGTATTTAGTGTTTTTCATTGTTGGCGCGGCAAAAACCAATACGACAGCCCAGCCGTCCACCCGCCGTGCTTGCAAGAGGCGTCTCGCAAAGCCACATTCTCTACACGGTGCCACCAACCCCGCGGGATCAATAGTGTTTCGTTTTCCCGCAAGATGCATGTTACCGCGTCTCTTTCTATCACATCTCGAGCCTTTGATGTCCCACTGACACCGCAAGACGCTGTTACCCGGAAACGTGGACATTCATGGGATCCGTCTGTGTGGAGTTGGAAATCCAATGTCGATGTGTTGTGGTGACGGGAGTGTGCGTGAGAGCCTCTCATTAACTCTGAAGCAGAAGGTGGTAGGAGAAGAATGTGCTTAGCGTAGTCGTTTGATGCAGACGACGCTTGTAAGTGGAAAAGGTTGATATACGGGTCGTAGTGGAGTGGAGTGACCTGAATAATTCGAGATGGTCAGATTCTATAGGGGTACGGGCTTACCATCCCTGACTTACAGCACCAGTTGGTCCGAGGAAAAGAGCCGATTGATACAAGTCAACTCTCCCTCGAGTTATCAAAGTAGATAACACAGGAGGAGGAAAGGCTATGTCACGCACGGCCTCAATCTGATCGAAACATGCTTGTATGAGTAAAGCAGCTATACAATCGGATACCGTTTAACACACCTCGCCATGTCCAATCCACTGCGCAAGGTATACTTGTTTTCCACCAACACGCCCGTCAGTCCTTTCCGATTGCAACCAGTCCAGGTATTGCCCGAGGCGCATAGACACCTGATGAAAGCCGTCTAGCCGTGTGTCATCATATCTTCCAACTTCAACCTCTACAATGCGGTCTCTCCCTTTGGTCAAAGCAGACAAGAGCTGTACAGCCCGAGATGGCTGGGAGATAGTAGGATCTTGGTACGCTTTGAACAGAACGGGTTGGCTGGCCGTGACGTTGAATTGGTCCCAGCCTACAGGTACAAGAGGCGGTTGTTTAAAGTTGAGTTCAATGTAAGACTGCTCATGTTGTGCCTTGTTCACGGCAGTTGTACTCGCTCCAAATGACCTGCTAACCCGTCGATGTAGATTTGTCGTGATTCGGGAATGAAGACGTTCAACGACAAGCTGACGAACGATTCTGCTTGAGCGAAGGTCGCACATATATCGTTCTTAATAGGGGTGGGGATATAGATAGTGTGATGCTGCGGGTGAGGGTACGTGACAGCCATCGTGGAAACGAGGCAGCGCTCAAGCCATGGCGCATCAATATGATGCTGACACAACTATTGATGCGCCCGTTTGATGGAAGCAGAGCTGAATACTTACGCTCGAGTCGTCCTCACAGGCATACTATAGGGCGACACGCGTCATGGGTCAAAGGGACGAAATCAATTTAATCCCTACTTATGTATCCGCGCAACTTTGGGCAATAATGAAGAATAAACAATGCCTCCCTTCCGGGTCGAGCCAGCTCGCGCACTTTCACCGACCTGCGGCAGCGGCCTATTCGACGACCGTTTGTTAGGATTAGCGAACGGGTCCTCCATCAACTCCCATTCAGAGTCACTCCCAAACGTCTCAGACGAACACTTGTACCCGCTAGCCGAGTCCGACGCCCCAGTCTGAGACTGTGGCCGTGCTAGTGGCGTTCCGACTCTCGACCCCCCCGGAGACCCAATTGACGAGTCCGGTCTCAACGGTGCGGGAATCAAGTTTGCCAAGCGGGATGTTGACCGAGACGATATCGACGACGGACTCAGCGCTCCCCACCGACTCGGAGCGGCGATACTAGCGGAGCAAGAGCTCTCACTTGCACGACTAGTAACAGTCGTTCTTGTCCCACTCCTCGCTCTACCATACCACCTCGGGAAGCCTCTACCCACCAATGGTGACTGCAGACCTTCCCCCTCCTCTTCTTCCGACGGATCGGCGAATGGGTTTGTAACAGCCTCCAAGTCAGACCTTGAACGGCAAGCTATCATGTCGGCGTGAACTCTCCTGGCGCTGGGGATGGAAACGATGTCGAATGAAGATTGATCGTCGGACTCGTTGATCGTGTCGAGTGTCTCCGCGTATGGACCTCGGGGGTTGTATCGATACGGAGGGATACCTTCTATCATGTCTTCGTACGTTACCATGTATTGTCTATCGCTTTGCCTTCTTCTCCTCCTCCTTAGGCGCAACAAAAACCATACGCACGGAAGAATGACCAAACAGAAGACCAACACCGGAACTAAGATGGCAGCAAGCAGGCTTATGGGTGGATGATTAAGGATGGATTTTATGATGAGCTATGACTGATAAAGAAGTGGTTGATTACTGAGATACTTACAGATGACTTGACCCATTCGAGGCTGAGGCACTGGACGCCTCTGTTGTTAAACTTGAAGATACCAAAGGTCCGTCATCGACGGTCGATGCTGCTGTTATCTGTGCAACTTGACCACCCGTCAACGTACCCCTTGTAGCGGGAAGCAGTGTGGTCCCCGAGGTTGTGGTGGTAAGTTGTAGATTAGACACAGAAGAACCCGAGCCTAGAGTCTGTGCACCAGACGCAACCGCCCCCACAACACTGGTAACACTGGAACCCGCACCAAGTTCATCATCAGCCTTTCCTATCTCTTATCACCAGCAAGACAGAAAACAACATACTTTTGTACACTCCGAGATGTAGAACGATATGTTTCTGCTGCCTGGCCATACTCCGAACTTCTAACACTCTCATCTTGATACGAAGAGCTTCTACTACCGCGCTGGGAAGACGAAGACTCCTGTGCGGGAGAAGAGCTTTGTGCTGGCTTCGAACTTGTATTTGATCCGACGACGAAGACTTCTCCCGTTCGTGCGCCGCTGCGGGTCGCGCTTGCAGATGGAGAAACAATTCCGAGCAGTGGTCGGGACGTGACGCTTCCGGAGTACGAGAGCGAGACACTGCGGGTTGGAAAGAGCGTGGTGACCGAGTGCTTGCCAAGGCTTGCCGTGGGGTCTCCGGTGCTTAGTGGTGCAGAGGTGTAAGTGACGATAGAATCCGAGGAGAATGCGGTAGTCTGAGTTGACGCGGAAGATTGAGCAGTTAGAGAGAAAAAAGAGAGTGACGACGAAATGAATGGGATGGTTGGGTCGTTTGAGACCAAAGGTACACTTGAGGATATGGAACAGGAGCTGTCACCGGAGCCGGGAGACAAGCACTCAAGCTGAGTTGTAACATCTGCGAGAGAGGCCATAGAGAACAAGAAGGCCTCAGTCACGTCAATGAACTGAACGTAGGTACCTCAGCAGGCAGAGAGCCTACGACCGGGAGATGGCAGGTAGAATGGCTGGAGCCTGGAAGTCAGAAGGTGAGCTAGCTAGCACGCCGAGTCGGACGGCAACGAAAAATAAGAATGCAAATACCGGGTTGCTAATTATTATTTACTAAGCCATTTCCACCGTCAAACCGGCATCCTAAGCCTCCCCCATTTTTTTTTCAAAGCCGTAAGGAAATTGAAAACTGCCTTGTATGTAACCTGTCATAAACGTTAATCTTGTTCCGGATCTGTGGGCGATCGCGCTGCTGCACGACGGTGGGTCGGGAGTAGTCAGGGTCGACTTGAAGTGGCTATTGATAGCTTTTCATGTGCACCTTCGGTATTGACCATGGATGTTTAGAGTCAATAATTTTCTTATGTCGTGGACGTAGGGAGTGCAGTAACATGTGCACCGTTCAAACGGGAGACGGAGTGCCGGGAAGAGGCGCGCACAATTGATACCAAAAAAGGCAGTTAAGAATGCGGCAGGCCCCGTTCAACAATTTCTTAACGTCTATTTGTTCACACCCACTAGCAGAGGTTGATATATGATTACAATCCAGCATTGTCAAAGTGCACTACGTTACACCTATTTGAGCTACTCGTACCAAGAAAAATATGCCAGACTAGATTTCGACTACTACCTACTACAAAACGAGCATTACCAAAAGCGTGAAAGTCATCGATCCATGAGAACGTCGTAAAGATCAATCAACAAAAAAAAGTGGGGGAGGGGGAGAAAGAGAATACAAAGGGAGACGAAAGGACGTTCAAGGAACGCTCAACGCTTTTCCTCGAAATGACCCTCGGCGAGGTTATCAAGCTCGTCGTCCTGTGCATCCAGGTGTCTGAACTGGAACCAAAATATAACCCCCGAAACCGCCGACATGACACCCACGACGCCATAATTCCATACCAACAACGGGTCCGTCGACAGCGGGACGAACGCCTCTCCAATAGCGCTCGAGATAGCCGACATGAACAAGAAGACGCTCATCACGAGGGACCGCATGTTCTTTGGTGCTTTGGTGAACGCGTACTCGAGACCGGTGATGGATGCGAAGATTTCGGAGAAGGCGAGGAGGACGTAGCTGCCTGTTTGGATCCAGACGTTGAGAGGGCTGACGAGGGCGTTGTTGTCGGCGTCAACACATGTGCTGGCGCTGTACCCACAAGGGTTGGTCTTGTAGATGTAGTGCTGGACGACGGCGGACCAGACCATGGCGGCCGCGCCTGCCCAGAAACCCCATGCGATTCTCTTGATAGGTGTGAATTTGATGCCGGCGCGACGAAGGGCAGGGTAGACGATACGGTCGACGATAGGGATGAAGATGATGAGAGCGAGAGGGTCGAGGTTGGAGAGGATGTCGTTGGGTAGACCGTGGGTGGACATGGTGGCGGCTTGAGATGTCAAATTGTTGTTCAATTGGTTATAGGTGAGCCAGTAGATGGGGTACCAGCAGAATACGGTGCAGGCTTTGAAACCACGCTTGACTTCGTCAACCCATTGATCGTCAAAGGTGACCCAAGACGGACGCTCGCCCTTGACAAAGTTGCTTGGCTTTGCGCCTTCCCAGAAATCGGCCGCGGTCATGTTCTTGAAGAGCTTGACGGGGTTGGCGGTCCATCGGCCCTTCATGGCTTGTCTCCAGATACGGATAGACTGGCCTAAGACGGATCCAGTAGGAGGAGACCTGCGGTACTTGTTGCGGCCAAAGTAGAGAACGAACGGCGTGATGGCGAACATGGCGGTAGGAAGCGTGTAGGCCAGATAAAAACCGACGTATTTCTCGGCATAAGTCATACCAATTTGCCCGACGAGTGCGCCGATGTTGATGAACAAATAAAAGTACTGTGATTTCCATGAGTGAACATGTCTCTGATACGGACGAGGAAGTACACTTACCATGTAAATTCTAGCAGCTGTCAGACTGGGATCGCAGAGGACACGCTCGCCACTCCTCTCAGTTCTGACGAACATTTTCGTGCGCTGGTACTGCTCTGCAACAAGTGGAGAAATGTTTGGCTTGAAGCTACCAGTACCGAGACCCAATATGATGATAGCAATGACGAAGCAGGCGAGCGAACCATGCGATTTCTCGATGACACCAGGCACGGCGGATATAATGAGGAGGACGTGGCCGAAGAGCGCGATAGCCACTGCGTAGCAAATGGTCTTGAAACGACCCAATCGAGTGTCAGCGACGTAGGCACCGAACAGCGGGACAACGTAGACCCAGAATGTGTTGAAGGTGGTGAGACCGGTGGAAGCTTGTTGGCCCATTCCGAGCGCACCAGACTGGCCATCCTTGCCTCCCGCTCCGGTGTGAGAACCTTTTGGGAGGGGTTGTTGGATGAAGTTGGTCTAGCGACGAGGGGCCGAAGGCGAAGATGAGCGCTTTGCCCAATGGGGAAATGTTTTATTGGTGACTTACAAAGACGACCGTGGAGCCATAGTATGAAAAACGCTCGCAAAGTTCAATGAACGCAATCACTATGGAGATTGTGAGCGATCAGACATGCGACTATGAGGATGAACGGGATACGCACAGTACGCGCCCCACGGGACAGCATCAGGCACACGCCTGAGAGTGGCTTTCTCCTCTTCGGTGGGAAACTCAAGACCGTCGTGAATACCATCGAGCTCGTGGCTGGCGGTCTCGGACTCGACATGGCCGTCGTCGGAGTCAAGCTTCTTCTCGGAGAGCTCAGCGGCGGCGTAGCCGAGATCGATATCACGGTCGTGCTGGAGGCCTGCCATCGTTGGGTAGTACTACTACTGGGGGACGCGGATGGAGCTGAGCAGCCTGTGCGCTGCTGAAGGATGTGGAGGAAGGGAGTGAACTTCAACCTTGAAGGAATGAAATGAAGCCTCTGCCCGCTTTATAGGCATACCATCCCCCTGAAGAGATGTCTATTTCGCAAGACGGAGGTTCATGAGCACATCTGATGGAAGAACCATATGGTTCATTGCGCATAGGGCCACCTGCCGGAGTTGGGGGGATGTTCCTGAACGAAGGGGTAAAGAAAAGAAGCTAGTGGGCCCCGTGTGGACACACACCGAGAGGGGGCCCACATGGAGCCTCTTAATCGCAAGGCTTGGCGTATACAATTGTCGTCCATTCTCCTCTCGCATGCTGTAACCGAGAGAGATAAGAAATAGACCATGGCTCGGTGCCCTGCGACCGCTCACTCACCGTATCTTTCGACTTGATCAACCCAGAACGTAAGCGGCGCTGTCGTTGTCGTGATGCGTACAAGGTATTGCTTGCACAGAGTCAAGTCTTCCCATGGTACCATGATAGCGCCAGCTGAATATGGTTGCACATGGACGTTTTCCGTCGACCAGTCACGTATTTGATGCACACGACCTCGCCAAAAATCTTTCCTGATCACAGGCATCCACTCGATTCCGTGCGCGACATTCTGCTGGCGCAATATTGCGTGGTCCGGGGATACAGTCACCCCACGAACAACGACTAGACCGATAATAACTTACCTCCGTGGTGGATGCTACACCGTTGAATGTTGAACCGACGTTCATATGGTGCGTCCTGCTAAATTTTCCAAAAAGAGCTCGACACGATCGATCGGGAAAATTACACTCGGCCTATCAAAGGGCAGCTCTGTTGGCTCTCAACGGATTACAGCACAACGGCCGACTACAGCGGCGGGATGTACGGGTACCGACTCGCTCGAGTGCTCTATTCGACAGTCTCCTCAACGAGCAATGTCAACCAACAGATCCGAGGCATGTCACGGGCGTGGTTAGGCTATAGCTTGCCACGGTACGCAATCCCGGGGTATGTTGAGTGCATTCGGTGTTCCAGCTCTTCGAGTCTCAGGTTTTGTGCCTGGGCGTGCACCGCTATGATGCTCACAATTCATCGCAAAAAAGCCGCCACGGATATCAGGTTCAATGAAAGAAGTCACCATGTGCGTCTGTGCAATCAGAAGCCTACAAACGGTGTTCATAACCCGCGTGTCCCTTCCCTCGTAGGTTTGAGGAATTCTTTATAAAGAGACAGACGTTGAAGACGACTTTGAGTACTTGTTCAAGTACCAGTGAGTGGGTGGCAGCCATCGGCCGACTCTTCCTCTGCTATTTTCTGCACACTATCAATATCTAAACGCACCATGTGGTTCACAAACTCGAAATAGTCGATGCGAGTACGCGAGCGTCATCCGATAATTGGATCCACGCGGACAACAACTCACTAGTACTCACTAGAGTCACTAGGACTGCGGAGAGAAGAAGACCGCATTTTCTGTGCTTGCAATAAATTCTCTCTCTCTATAGGTGGCCATGACAGTCGCTACATAGTTGCTACATCTATCGGAGCACCACCACTACTGTCAGACCTCAGTGTTGTGTTGTGAATATGATGAGCTATGATCATAGTGACGGTCCAGCGCTGCGAGTCTCGATGTGTTCTCTTCGCAGATAAGAAAAGAAGGACAATCGGATACTGTACATTGCAATTTGTTTTCAAACGAGTTCTATATTTGAACCATCACGACTCATCTTCACGATCGTTCGAACCAAAATAATAAAAGCGGTTCTACGCCTTCGTATCTAGTTCGTAAGGGGCACCTTGCCCCAAAAGGCAGCGTAGTTCCACACTACTATTTTGACTAGCAGCAACCACTTGAAAAATCTAGCCACGGCTGGAATAACGCCCTGGTCTCGAGAGCCTATGAAGGAACAGAACCCGGAGCTTGAACTTCCGGGGGGAACTGAAGATGGACGCACCGGATGTATCAGCAGAGAAGCAATTAGGAGAATCCTCCGGGGTCCACACAGGGATTAACAAGGTCACACAACCCTTTCGAGGCTGTTCAATTCCGTTTCAGCCTGCACAGAACTGCGAATCGTCTCAAGTACAAGGCACAATTATTTAGAGTTCAATCGGCGGATGCGCGGACCGACCAGCGCTAATTCTGTTGTCGCGGAACTTTGGTGAGCCTTCCGCGTTTCGGCCTTAAATTTTCGTTTTCCTGCTCTTGTATCCTTCGATAGCTCAGTTGGAAGAGCGTGAGACTGTAACGGATGCCTATCTCAATGTCGCTGGTTCGATCCCGGCTCGAAGGACTGTCTTTTTGCAAGTAAACCATGAAAAAGAGGTCGAGGAATGAGCCCAATACCTCTGGAGGCCGGTCAGTGCACAGCAACACATTTCGCATTTAGAAAGACCAAAGGATACATGGAATATGTACTACTTATGCTTTACTTTGAACTAGGGATCCACCGGTGTAATCATTCCCAGCTTTCGGGTATTTAATGCGTTGACGAAATCGAAAGGGGCGCTGTCAGCGTCTTGACTCTTGACTCTTTGCTATTCCCAGGCAAGGGAACCCGATGGTCAGTCCGTTTTCGCGCAAAGCAGTGCTGTATATCTTGAGATGCTAATTGTGCATACGTGATAGCAGTGTCTCATGATCACGGCGTGGGGGAGCTGTACAACCCCTAACTGACCGGACAGTAACAACGACGCATGTTGCCAGTAACAATACTGCCTCATAGTCTCACACCCGGTTGACTCTATATTGAATCCACCCCATGTAAGACTTCCAACAGCACAAAGTACGTTGATATCCGACTGTTGCTTCTTACAAGCTAATTATGTTCCTAGTTTACTTGCCTTTTCATGGGGTTCGGACGTCGCGCTGAACAGCCAAGTGGTATAGTCATAGAGGTATCTAGTACCTAGTACGTGTTCAAACCGGAGCCGAGATATATAATCAATACAGTAACCTGCGCTACTTCGCCACACACCATCATCAAAGGACTACGCTCAAACACAATGTATGTATCATCCGTAGCATCATGTCGAGTCACAATATCCATTCTAACCGCCACAGAAACCTCCAGAAGCTCCTCCGGATATGCGGCTACGTACCTAGCTTGTTGATCGCACTCAAAGGACGACAACCGTCAGACAGATTTGACGGGCAACCCCTCTCTATCGTGAGATTCGGATGGCAGGTCGTTTGGCCTGGGGCTTGGACGGCGCGATGACCTCAACCAGCTGAGTTGTTCGTGTGCGAGAAAGAACTGGTGTGGCTATATATAAGTTATCGTACTTCCCTACATGACATTCAACGACTCCCCCACCCCTCTGAAGATTCCTGGGTCATTTTTATCGCCATGACCATCTCTACAAACCTTCGACACGATTGCACTGAATCCCTGGAGGTCCTACCACTTGAAAGTGATCGGTGGAATAGCATGACACCTATGGATATTGAATGGCTGCGATATTCTATCAGTGCGGACGACAAGGAGATGCGAGAGAGGGTAGATGCACTGCAGAAAGAGTAAGCCCGCGCGTTTATGATAATACGTTATGCCACACTGACTTGCTTGACCATTATACAGCGCGTAGTATGTACTTGTTCATTGTCAATCATAGCTGCTGTACTGAAGATGCTTTCTACTTTCCAGCGCAACCTATCCTTACCCGTGCATCAGGATATACAGCTTCGCTCGACTAGACGCACCCAGACACGCTCTGTACAACCAAATCATCGATGCAGGAAAGAAGGGGAACACGATTTACCTCGACTTTGCATGCTGCAGTCCGTACACCCCCCTTACACTCCCTATTGACAACTCTAATATCTGGTATTTCTATCCAACAGTGGGAACTGACGCCAGGAAAGTCGTAGCAGACGGCTACCCTGCCCAAAACGTCTTCGCATGTGACCTCCGCCAAGAGTTCCTGGACTACGGCCATCGACTCTACAACGACGCATCCACGTGTGGGATACACTTCCTAACCGCCAACGCCTTCGACATTCCTTACCCTCCTCCCAGTGACGGACCGACCGTGACGGATTTGACTAGCACCAACGTCACGGATGTCAGTCAACTGCGAGGTCAAGTGACACATCTGTACGCTGGGCTGTTCTTCCATCTTTTTGAAGAGGCGGTTCAGTATGACTTGGCACTGCGGTTGGGGACGCTGATGAAGCGCGAGTCAGGGTCTGTTTTGTATGGGAGGCAGATGGGCGCGGAGGAGCCACGGGATGTTGAAGGAACGTGAGTAGAATTTCTGAATTGCATTGTAAACGAAAACAACTTTTTGACCCATGACCTTTTCTTCTTTGAACAGTGGGATGTTTGCGCACAACCCCGAGTCTTGGACACGCATGTGGAAGAAGGCTTTCACCGAGCTTGAAAGCGCAGAGTTTGCAGAGAACAGGGTGGTTGTGAAGGCCAAATTTGTGGTCCCGGAGGAGAAAAATATTGTCAAGCTTGACGTTGAGCTTCCGGTGTTGTATTGGAGCGTCCAGATTGTGTGAGGAAATAGCGTTCCGGTAAGAAGATGCTGTTGGCCGGAAGCAGTATTGGGCTCATCGGGATGCAATTAGCGGTGGTGATAGTGTTCAACCACAGCACCAAAAGAAATCTACGGGTTTATTTACCAATTTGTGCATTTGTGAAGATAGCCCAAGCCTCGAGCTCCTGTCAATACCTCACTCACGACAATACAACTGTTCCGAGTCTCAAACAATACCAACATACATTTAACCTCGCTTACCATTAAAAATGTAATCATTTCCAATGATCTACGGCCACTTGAGGTTGCCACTTGTTGTCACGGAAGAGTTGCCGGCCGGGAGTTAGTATGTCCATAGAAAGGCCCTTTCGCTGGGTGGGCCAGCGCATTGTCCATGCGCACGTGATCTCGGTAGGGATATATAAGTAACCCGCAACGCCAACTATCACTAGACCTGTGCAACCCACTTCCATACCTGTGAGAACTTCGAGCTTCTACGAGGCCACTGATGGGACTAGTTGTACTCTAGAGTCCAGTTCCTTGACGCCAGAAATGCGTACCAGATCGAAGCGACAGGCAACCGCTCTTGCCACGGCGAAATCCAAGGCGAAGAGGATGACTGAAGAGGTTAAACGTATGAAGGAAACACAAACCCGTAATGCTAAAAAGGTCTCGTGTCGATCTCCTAGTCCTACACCAACCGAGTCGGCCAGCACGCCGTCGACACCTCCGCAGTCACCTCGCATCTCGCCGGGTATGTTTGGAGGACCAAGGCAAGACACGTTCCGATCTAGTTTCACAACCAAGTATACGATCGGACATGCTATCTATTCTTTGAAGCAGGACGATAGGAAAAAGTTGGCGGAGAAGATCATAGCTTGTCGCGCGAGAGGCAATGGATTCGCTGCTGATATTATGAAAAGGCAGATGGCAGATATTCTTGAAGAGGAAAGAGATGTGTGGAGGAGACAGGCAGAGAGAGATAGGCAGATTGCACTCGAGCAGATAGAGCTTTTACGGAACCGACAAAGGATAGGGGCAGTGGACGTTGTTCAAGTTGACGGCGTCGGTGTCGGTGAAGGCGACTTAGACTCTGATCGTGAGCTCGAGGTTGATTAGCATGTACCGGATAAATCAGCGATTCTCTTCATACCTTTTCTCATTTATGTACTGGCAGGAGACGACTTGCAATGAGCGACTTGAGGAATGTACCCAAACGAGTAGGTGCTGTAGCTGGGGACAACATTCCGGGCGTTAATTTGTTTCCAAAGGTTGTCTTCAACGGCCACCATCATAAGCCACTGTCGCAGAGAATGCTAAGCCATGCCGGATATTAGCTCAAAGAAATAGCGGTAAGACCCCATCGCTCACGTTTCAAGGCCTGGTTCATTCGTGCTCGTTGTTCAATTCTCAAGTTGATGACGTGCTGAATTAGCCATTACTATCACACGGCCCAGGAAGCAATATGTGGGTATCTTTCCCTGCTACTCTCTTGACAACCTGCAACTTCTTGTTTAAGTACTCAGGCCTATAGACGGTACTTATACCGGTGAGCGGTGCATTGACACATCCATTTTATTTGGGCACTATTCACCCGATAATGCAGCGAGAGACATGGCTGAGATAACTCGAGAAATTGGACTCGATGCCTCAGAGGTTCCCACATTGGACGAATCTCTGTTAACCCTTTCTGACTCTGAGCAAGAGTTTCTTCACAAAGCTATCACCTCAGACGATACCACGCTTAAAGAGAAGATCCTCGAAGTGCAGAGAATGTGAGCCATCCTCAAATTCCGAGAACATATCGCGGATCAGTGCTGACCCCTGTTATCAGAGCTTAGTACGTCGCAATCTACCTAACCACAAATCATACTATATGAACTATTGAATAAAGTGCTGAGCATCCCTACCCGTGCATCCGTGCCTTTCACTTTGTCAATCTCATGATGGCCGCAAATCCCATCTACCCAGAAGTCCTCACAGCCGGAAGAAACGACAATACAGCTCTGGTTGACGTAGGGTGCTGCAGTAAGTCTTCATAAATACCACGCTATGAATTCCGCTCATACGATCCGTCCAAAGTGGGAAGTGATGTCAGAAAGATCGTCTCAGATGGCTACCCTGCCATTAACGTCCTCGGTGTTGATTTACGCCAGGAGTTCCTGGACCTTGGGTATCGCCTTTACGGTCCCTCGCGGGATATCAACTTCTTCACATCTGACATTTTCGAAATCCCTTATCCAGTTCCGAAAGCTGCACCAGCCGACGACACCCCATTCTCGAGTGTCAAGGATCTCCTTCAGCTACGAGGACGTATCACCCACTTTTATACTGGCGCCCTCTTCCATCTCTTTGATGAATCCACCCAATACGCTCTGGCCCTTCGTGTTGCAGAGTTACTGAAACGAGAGCCTGGCGGGGTAGTGTTTGGTAGACATCAGGGTCTGGTAGAGGCTGGTTATATTAATGACCATCTTGGAAGGTACGTCAAACTCTCTCGCGATAGCATGGGGAGAGTAATGATTTGTATTGCGTTAGGAACCGATATGGTCATTCAGAGACGAGTTGGCTCTTACTATGGAAGAAAGTCTTCTCCGAGATCGAATCCTCAGAGTTTGCAGAGCAGCACGTGGTAGTGAATGCCCAGCTTACCAGCGGATTTGCTTCACACATTTTCCAGGCGAGAACACAAACGCATATGTTGGTATGGAGCGTAAAACTTGTTTAAAGCTGCTACAGGATGTATAGATATGAAGAGGAAAGGGGGAGCTCGAATGCGTATTGATACATAATCCTAGTCAAAATATTAAACTCGTACAGTAACAGCATTGTCATAAAAAAACAACAGATAAACCGAACTTTTAGTCTGCTCGACAGACCACTGGAAGTACGCACAAAATACTAAGCAATCAATCATCTCTCTCCTCCGGGATAGTCGTACACTTCAACCCTCCCTCTTGTCCATGCGCACCAGACGTGTCCTTATAATGAACAATATACCGCCTATTCGCCACAGTCGCCGCTACCTTTGGCGGCTCCACAAACTTTGACCGTCGGGCAGTATGCTTCTCCCACAACAGATCCCTCTCAGACTCCCCGCTCGAGCTCGTCACACTCGAATGAGAAGAGACATCAGACACCGGGCTGTCCACCAACACCTCTTCGTCATCCGACTCGGTCGTCGGTGGGAACACGAGATGCAACGGTACACCCTCCCCAAACTTCTTCGCCAGCCTACGCATCTTCTGTCTGCGCATGGCAGCGTCAGACGTGATGTTGAACGAGGGAGTAGACGGAGGCGAGTCGTCGTATGTTTGTACGGATTGACGGTCTGCGAAGTTGCCGGAGTCGTATGCGGGAGAACCGGGGATGGTTTCTAGGGCGCGAGTTGTCTTGCCTATGCGAAGCATAGGTGGTCGTTTAATCGGGAAGCGTATGCGCCATACTTTCTCCGAAGAATGGGAAGATGGAGATGGTCGTGATGACCGAGTTGAATCGAGAGAGGACCTGGGGGTGCTTGAGCTTGCGTACGACGTCAAAGACTCGTTTGAGCCATTGTTCCCCCTGGACTAAAACACTATGAGAACTCGCGGGATACCACTCACATACGTAGAATACGACTTACGGCGACATACGAGCGTGCAACACCTGCCAATCAAGCACATTCCCGTCAGCCAACGAATATGCTCAGAGCAATGAGAGGCCTGTCACTCACTGTTCGCCTCGTCGAGTACATGCGGCGTGCTCCCAAGGACCTGCCCCAGTTTCGCAGTGCTTTTCAACAACTGCGCACGTTGCGCTGTCGTGAGGTTATTACAAGTAGGAGGAGGACGGGGGAAGACGACAGCCATTTGAGGGAAACTTGGACAAGGAGACTAGCGATACAGCAAAGAACAGACAACGTACGCGAAGGAGAGAGGAGGGTAGATAAGGGCCTCTGGGGCCGATATAACGACGAGCGTAGTGCACCAGAGCAACGCTATACATACCTCGTAGAAACAAAAAGAGACCGGGAACTAGATGCCAGGAGAAGTGCCATCCTCGCCTGTTACTACGAAGACGTTGAAATGCAAGAAACAAAAAGGAGCCGGGGACTTACGCAGGGTTAAGTTTCGTTCTGATTGAAAATTCTAATTGTGCATATTGAGATTAGCTGTGTGCACGACCCGCCGGATATGAACGTGAGTTGATGGCGAGAAGTGGCAACAACAATAGCAGGATGATGTAGACGCCCAGCACCGCAGGGTTCACATGTTCGATAGAATGGAAAGCGATACACAAAGCTAGAAAAGCAGGAAGACGGAGCTATTAGGACACATCGTATGTTAGTTCCATATGTGCAAAGAGACACGTAACAGAAACCGTCAATAATAATATAATCCCTTGGACAAATCCTCGAGTCTAGTCGATCTCTATCACGTCGGCATCAGCTTCGACCATTTCATTCGCGGTTTCTAACAGTAAGATGCCGTCTTCGTCTAACTTGCGCTTCTTGCTAGGGGTGACAGGTGTGACTAATGGTATGCTTGTCGCCGTCGTCCGTACTCGCTTGGTCGGTGGCTCTTCGACGACCTCATCGTCGGGCGCCGACCGTTTGTGCGCCGTCGGCTCTTCTACCTTCACAATCTTCGGTGGCAATGGAAGTGGATCAGGCAATATGAGGGCACTCTCGTTGATGTCATGATTCGGCCTAGAACCACAGTTAGTTTGCGCAATAGATGACAGCACAGAAGACTCACGGCAAAGCCCCAATAGCCACTTGAATCGTCCCGTATTCACTCTCCTCATCAACGATCGACAAAAACTTGCCTCTGGTGACATTTAAGCTTTCCAGCGTCCTTTCGTTATTGTCGTCCCAGTCTGGATCGCTCAAAACGCGCTGCTCCTCATATACGCTCACTTCCCGCGGTCCAAGCCCCTTCCCGTCCCCTCCTCCAAGAACCCCTCTGACCACCTCCCCAAGTGTGACCCTTGTAGGATCACATAGCACCTGCGTGTAAGTGTCTCTGCAAACTCCACATTTTGGATTGGGCATGCTCAAGTTGATCGTGCTCAACGGCAAGTTCGGTCTGAATTGCACATGTACGTTTCGCACCGCATTGTATGCCTTTCGAAGCACGTGCAAGGCTTGAAGGACAATGAGGCCGGCGATGATGGCGTTCGTAGTGGCAATAGCAGGTATGATGTTTCCAGCCATTTCTATATAGGTATTTAGATATGTCTGCTATTATGAGATATGGATTTACAATACCTTTGACTTCCCATCGACTCTTCCCAGGGATCCCGTAAGCAGCAGAACGAAGGTTCGCGGCGGCAGTAACAAAATCCAGAGTGTCATCGTCGTCCTTGTCGAAAGAGATGGTTTCTTCGCCATTGCGCATACGTGCAGCCAGTCGGTTTGTGCTGTAGATCATATGAGTTTTCTCAGGAGAACAGTCATGACAATCAGAACTGACCTTGCGACGAATAGCTCTACATTGTCTTGTAAGGTGAGTGCTCTCTGATCCTTGAGCCCAGCATCTGAACGAGATGAAGAACCGCTGCTACTCGTGGAAGCAGTAGCACCATTTCCATTAGTGGCTGGACGTGTCGGAGCACCATTCGTCTGTGATAAGGGTAGCGGAAGAGTAAATGTTCCGTTGGTGATAGCGGCAAAGTCCAAAGGAGTCGGTTTCGCTCTTGTTCTCCACATGTCCTCCATAGAGAGAAGGTTGTTAATATCAGAGTTGAATACCTATGGGATCGCAGTCAATGGTTGTTCCGACAAGGACCTCACAAACCGTACCTTTTGGAAAATAAGCCTTGCTGCATCTACATCGCTTCCGGATTGTGGTGTTCGCAATGCTGCGCGAACAGACTTGAAGGCCTGCGCTTCCTTCCTCAGTGTAGCGATTTCTTGGGCTGGTAGAGTATTATTAAAATAACGTGTTCAGAACAAGTTGCGAATGCATACCATTTTCCCCTTGCTTCTCAGCTTCATCAAGATCACCTTCCTTGCCGGCATCTTCATCTTCACCGAACAATTGTCTATAAACACATATGAATGAACGGCGCTGAATTATATCACAAGATTGCAAGATCGAGGTTTTCCGAACTCACGGAATGAGATAGCTTTTGGCCCATACAATGCAATGAATGGGCTGAGACGGTGTTGAGCGAATAGTACAGACTGGGAACGTCTTGGGTGTCGGTTTCGGCACGCAGTCGAAACACTCCGTACGGTCCTACTGCAATATCAGCAGTGTTAGACAAAGCAGGTGACCAAGATTCGCTTACTTTAAGAATAGGCTGTACCTGACCTAGATATCCAGCGGTCCCAGATTCCACGAGAGGAACACCAGCGGCCATACACATTTTGTTCACATGCCGTCGGGCATCTGCCACCATAATTCAGGGAGCGGTTTATTTGGTACTTGCGCAGATTCAATTACCTAGGTTATCTAGAGCGTTCAGAATAAGGTCGAATGACTTGAACCACTCGACGTCGAACTGAGGTTCCTTGATGTTGCCGTGTATGGGAGTTATAGTGACGTTTGGGTTAAATGCTGCAGCAGTCCTAGCTGCGACCTAGAAGCCACGTACAGATACGAAAATCATGTAATGAATTGTTGTAGGAAAATAGGGTGGGCTCACCATAGCCTTGCTCTGCTTTACATCCTTCTTGCGAAAAAGAAATTGCCTGTTGAGATTAGAGAGGTCGATGGTGTCCAAATCCAAGAGTGTGATTCGGCCAAATCCAGTTAGCACGATGTTCTTCACTGTAATCAAATGTCATAAAGTGTTTTCAGTGCTTTATACATATCGCTATCCATTTAGAGTGCACGTACACAGTTCGCAGCCGATCCCACCTGCTCCGACGAGCAGCACCTTAACCTCTGGGAGACGAGCGGCCAGCTCTGGTCCCAATATAGCCGTTGCATGGGCGGAGCGTCCAGACATTGTCGCCTTTTTTGTTACAAAATCGAAGCACAGAAAGTATGGCAGTGTATATAGCCAATGATTAGATGAACTCTGAGGTCAAGAGACGGTGTCGAGGAGGAGGAGGCTGTTAAATCGCCAGTGGGCGAGGTGCTGAGTCGGAGGTCGCTCGAGCTCTCTACTATTAAGCGCTCAAAGATACATCTAAATACGTGACGTCACGCGAGTCAATTGTCACGCACGCGTCTCTGCTGCGCCTAGCGCCGGCTTTACGCGTGAGGCCGAGCGGCTATGATCTAGGCTCGTAAACCAGCCTCTATCTTCGTACTTACCTCATACTAGAGAGCTGTCCCCCAGGTCACTTTTCGACGCCAGTCACACCAGAAACAATACGAGATATATGATTTGACTGTTTGCATGAGCGAAGGTCAACTACTACAACGGAACAGCAGTAGATGCTCCACTCCAGCCTGAACGTTCCCCAAAGTCCGCCTTCACGAAGTCAAAAAGAAAGCAAAAACTCAGGCGATCCTGTCGTATATAAGTGGATATTTTCACATCATTCTGGGAGTACCATCAGACCACGGGCTGATATGATTCTCTGTCTCAGAGAAATATGCCCCTCCTGGAAGTGTTCCTTGCCAGTCGATAACACGGTCGAAGATGCTTTCGGTAGAGTTCGGGATGGTGAAGTGACTGGCGTAGGGAGAAGGAGTCTCGGGGAGTGCGAGATCGAGCTGGTCGAATGTTGGGTGGGAGGGGGAACCAAGCAGTGCGCCGACTGCGAGAAGACCGACCGCGAATCTGCGATGCATGTTGCTATTAGAGTGACTGTGCGGCCGATGTGAACATAGGACATACCCTGTTTTTCTGCTCAGTTTCCCATCCAGAGGAGCCGTGTTCCGCCCTGGCTTTTTGTCTTTGATAATATTGAGAGGCTTCATCTCAGCAGATGCCGGCGGGGGCGAAACTAGAATGAACGGGCTTTCGATAGGGCTGGAAACTGCGCTGCGCTGCACAGGTGGCGCTTCCATCATGGGGTAATGCTGTCCTGGGGAGGAAATGTCCTCCATATCGTACGAGTCCTCTGGTACAGCTTTGAGTCCATCGAAATCCAGATCTTCTGGGCTGACGACGAGGTCGAAACCGCTGAACATGATAGGAATTTCGCCCGTGGCCCACGGGTATTTGGGAGACACCACGGCAGTCATTGCTGTTACTTGATCAGAAACCATCCCGAGCCATCTCCCAAACTTGAAACTCACCGAGGATTTCAGAAGCCAGGCTCTCTGGAGTGATGGCATCACTCATGAGGTCGATGGCCGACTTACTGAAGTCGAAGCGTGCCTGTAACCAACTTTCCACCTGGACAGCCTGCCTAGCAGACTTGACCACGACCGAGAGCGGGGCATCCGTAGAAATGGGTTCGCCAGCATCGCACAACATGACCACCTCCTCAGCCACCTCCATCGCAATTTCCGCCCTTTGTGCCTGTAATGCCAGTCTCGTATCAACAGATAGGAAGTGCCGTAACGACGATCGCCTCTTTGGTGGGCTCAACGAGCCTTTGCGATCGCGTTTGACCGACACGGGCGATACGCTAAGAGCCCTCGGACTCTGTTTGACCGGTATCACCAGTGATGCGGGTGAGTAATGCATCCCAATGGCCTGCACGTTAAACCCGCGGATGTCGCCCTGTGAGAAACTCCTCCCAAGCCTCGGGCCCGATGGCAGCCCAACAACTTTCATCGTGCCCCCTGTCTCTGCGATGAACCGACTCGCAGGGACTCCTGTGTGCGATCTGCCCAAAGTGTCAGTGTGCCAGAGACCAAGCAGACATTTCGACGACGTACGCGCTACGATTGACCCGAACCCTGGCGGATGAAGACCTCTGAAGTGGAGATGGCATATCGTTCGTGATTGTGAGTGGTAAAAAACGTGAATGAAGTGAAATTATCGACCAGCGAGCACAGGTAGAATAGCGACAGATTACCTCTGGAATGAAAATGAACGAACGGGCTGAAGATGACTGCCAGCAGTAAGGATCAGTAAACATGGACCGGTCGTCTTTTATACCAGCACCGCACTGGGCGATGATGGGAAATCATCATCTGGCAATGCGGTTTGGGTGTGGTCGACGTCGCCATGGTCCCATCAAAGAAATGACAACCGTACCCACTGCCGGCCTCGCTCCCACTGCGGCTCATAAATCACGCTATGTTAGAGGCCGCTTGCTCCTGACGGGAGCACATTAAAAGATACAACTGAAACTGGGGGCCTCGAGTGTCGCAAATGTTTCAACTTTCAACTTGTCGGTGGGTGGAAAGAACCGATATGTGCGAAAATCTTGATAGAAGCTGTTCGTAGGTGGTTATATATTGGAACATTGCGGATTGGCGTAGTAGAACGTACTCCTCGTTGACTCGGAAATGCTTCAAAAGTTGGCGGGATAGTGGCGGTGTTCCGCCAAAGATCGGGCCATCAATCCCGCCCTCCGAGCGCTTCATCACCGGATGAGCGACGCCCTCTGAGTGATCCTTAGATCGTCCCGGGGCACGAAGGCGTCAGACGCCCGGGTGACCGTGGCGGGCAGCCGGGCGAGGACCCCGAAACTCCTGTGCGAGTGCTCGTCACGGTAGAGACTGAGTCACTGAGAGTCTACTGCCAACGTCGTCTTCATCCCCGCCAAGCCCGCAATAACATAAATACTCGTTCGAGCTTCTCTACATATACTATTAGTCTCTAATTAATTTTTCCAAGTGTTAATATACAGAAGTTGGTACAGAAACGGTCACAGAAGATGGTGTTGTGCCATGACTATCAGTGATATAATGATAGTTTGCTGGCCGACGGCTGTATAATTCGCGCATCATCATTTTACATAAGCGTATGTGAGTGGGACCCCGCTGCCGGGTATTTCTGCGTGCCCCGCGTCGAGAGCAGCAACTTATTTTTACACGGGGCACGAAGATTTTGGCGGTGACTGCTAGCCACTTCGTGCCCCGTGTCAAAAATAAGTCTTTACTACCTCACGGGGCACGAAGCGGTCCATGTATGCAACTATTTGGCGCATCCGTGTATTTTTGCTCTCGCGGCATGCTCAGAGCCGTGTCCCATTTTTTTTCTTGCTATATAACATTATCCTAATCCATTATGAAGTATAATAAATACTATGTAAGTTATTTAATAATTTACTGGTCTCTGCGTCCCACTCGAGGCGGTCTCGTGAGGCGTTGGTCTACACGGTGTGCTTGCCGAGACTCGATGCTCGCGCCCATCACTCGACAATCACACAGCGGATACTCTCTCGCAAAACACTCAATTTTCATTATTACTACGGCGGGCTTCTCAGATACGGACTGCGAGGTCACAGTCACGCCAGCGACACCAGCGTCTCCCCTGAGACTGGTGGCCACCGTCCCAACCCAGGCGTCGGGCGAGGTCACACAGGGCGTGGGCCGCTTCCCGGGGTCCGACGGGCGCCTGCCCACGCTCTTCGTGCCCCAGGGCACGATGCTTGGTCAGCATTACGTCAGCCCCGCCCAGGACTTCGTGCCCCGCGCCTAAGAAGTTAGTGTTGGGTCGATAATTCACTCGGGGTGTAATGTAAGTAAATAAAGGAAGGTCGCCAGAGTCGATGTAAAAAAAGAGGTTATTAACGTTTTTTACCGGCAAGCGCTCCGGGATTCCCGGTCGGTAAACAAAGGTAAAAAATGATTGTTTACCGTTGATAACAGTAAGTAAATATAGGCGCTCGTTCATACCATCTTGAAGGCGACGTAAGTTGGGGTCTGGCATGGGCTGCGTCGGCCCTATCAGCAGGCATCCTACAAACTCTTTGTCACGGGGTAGGCTGTCCTCGAGTCGATCTAGGTCAATAAATGGCTCTTGCACTGCTTCAAATACGGAAGCCATCTTGGAGTCCAACTCGACTCGCCTGGTACAAGCGGCTAGTAGGGTGATACTGTCTGAGTGGGCGAGCGCAGAGGGGGGAGAATCATATATTACATGATTTTGTCACTGATAAACGGTGACGTTAGTTCCCGCCTTGCAGTTCCATAGCGTACTCGCCTGGTCCCGCCACCCCGCCTTTTTTTACATTTATTTACACCATCGTTGGAGGGCATATGTAAATAACGTAAATTACATGTAAAAAAAGCAATTATTTACATACGGTAAATAATTCTGAATTTTCGACCCAACACTACTCTGAGTCGCTGGGTTTTATCATGGCCGCGAGGATGGTCGCAAGAGCATACCACGAGGTAGACCTGTTGGACCCTGGAGGTCGTAGCAGCGATAACAGACAGCTTTGCACCCGCATTGAACTAGATCAAGTATAGGTTCGTCTTGAAATTGATCCAGAAATCCACTGCACTATTCTTCGCGATTTTTCTTTACTGAAATGATTCTCCGTGGTGTGTAGTATGCGCCTTACAGTCCTGCCTACCAGACTCGATAAAAATCGACTCGAACCCTTGGGCACTGAGCTGTGCAAGCGAGTCGTTTGATGTAGCGCACTAGCCAGTGCATGGAGCGCCCAGGGGGGTACGATGGTGTTCAAGCCTAAAGTGAAACACCAGGGAGCAGACCGCTGCATAACCTGGCCTAACTCATTCACAGTGTGACCTAGTAAGTACCAATTCAATATGCTTGGTTGTCCATGTAACTAAACCCCGTTATAAGCGGTCCTCGAGCCTATAAACCATGGGTATGTAGTATTGAACCCAAGATACGACAAATCCAACCGACGCATGAGCTATTGGTGCCTACCAAACTCTGATCTCGCAAATTGCGCATCAAAGCAACTCCCGCGAGCGCTGATGCTCAACGAGGCAATTAATGCGGTCGGAGCCACGGGCTTGGGTTAGCGACCATATATTACTGATCCTCGCAGTGTTTCCTCTTACCCTTTCCGCCTCATCCCACTCTCATCCACAACAGGTTGCTCGTCGTCGTCGGCAGTGCCAACGACGATGACAAAGCTCTGGACTTTACCCTATCTCCTCTTCTTGTTCGTATACCCCCTCTTCACCAATGCTCAAGACTTCACGGTACCCTCCGGTTGGCGAGTTGAGTGTCATGCCAAGCTGAATCGACGAACGCATGGGTAACTGATACTTGCAGTAGAAGCCTACGTCCAGCGCGTCGCGGGACCAAAGAGTACCCCTCATTCAAGGCCTCATAGACTCTGTCTCGTCTGACTTCAACAAGACCAGTGGCTTGTTCAACTGTATGTCATGTCATGGCAAACTTGTGGGGAGCCACCCGGAGCTGACCTTGGTTTCGCGCAGCGTATACTATCACACAGACGGGAAGCTTTATGGCCGCTGCTGCCAACAGCGAATTTATCACGAACTCGACGAGAAACCGCAATATCGTGTTGGACGGGATAAATACCTACCTGTCGTTTGCGACGAAGGGGGGGTACAACTCACTGTGAGTTGCTCGCTGCACTGCCACCGTCCTCTTCTTCGATGCTAAGTAACCTACTGATGATTTCATCTAGTGGTGTAAGTACACATTGTGTCGAGTTGTTGAAGTGGTTGATAATCTGACTGTCGTATAGGCCGCCAATAACGACCCTCCGTAAGTATAGATTACTGATCGGATTCTACTTCGAAACCTTAACTTTATGACCGCAGTACATGGGGTATAGCAGCTATGGATGCGTATAGAGCGTATGGCGACGACCAAGCTCTACAACATGCCATTCTCATGTGGAACTTCACATATCCGTATTTTGTCACACCGGAACACGTCATTGCTGGTAAGCATCCGAAGAAGAATATCACCTTGGTAAAGACATGCAATGGAGGTGAGCATTTTGCCCTGTTCTCGTTCTCCATCGACTAAACCGGTGCTTGTAGCTACTACGGCTGGTGGCATGTTCTCTGTGAGTTTTTGGAACTCAACGGTCGTCCGCCGAGGTTGTAAACCTAAATTTTTTCGATTGTTAGACACCGGATATAGGTGATGGAAATGTCAATAGCGAGACTATAGGGTGCGCATAGCCCTCCACTCTTCCATAATATTTCCTAACGCTCATTCATTTGCAGCACTTGGTTGTCGTGAGCCATGTTTCTATCCTCCTATGAGATGATTGAGTGTAACACACGCCCCAGCCTATCTGCACGTCTATACGAGCAAACCAAGGATCCCAAATACCAAACCGCGGCACAGCTCTCAGCTCAGTTCATCCAGAACCACTTGTACAACGGTATTATCATACAGGACACCATCTCGTTGATCGACTGCAATATCATCAACAATGTCGCGATCAGCTACAACTCTGGATTTGCGATTGACGGGTATGCAGTCATGGCATCGACGGATAACTCGTGGACACCATTGTTCGTGCTATTTACGCGTTTTTAGATATCTTTACTGACGACTTTTGTGTTAGTTTGAACCAGCTGATCTCAAGTGCGACTCCGTTCTCTGTGTGGACTCGCGCCACGAGCGGGATCAACTATGAAGGTGCAAAACTCGTCGTACTTGCAATCAATTGTATGTTGAGTGTTGATTATAGGATCTTCTACTCCCAACGATGTGAACTCCATGTGGCCAAAGAGTACGACTTATCATGTCTAGCACTCTTAACATTACTGATGAACCCTGTAGGTGTCTTGATGCGGGCTCTATGGGAGGCATGGTATCGTAGCACCAACGGTTCAGCCGTAAACAACTACATTGAAAGTTATCTGACAGTTCAAGTGAGTTGCGTAATTACTCGTGTCGAGTTTGTTTTTCTGTGACTGACGAACGGGGCTTTTTGAGTGGAACGCGCTACAAGACTTGGCATCTGTCAGTGGAGCGAATATTTACAGTTCTACCTGGGAAGGCCCCGAACCGACGAGCAAGAATGCTGTTGCCCAGATGAGCGTGTTAGATGTGTTGAACGCCGCTGTGTCCTTTGTACCCCCTCCGACTTCTGATAACAGGTCAGCCATGCTTATTTGCGGGCGATTTTCTAAATAGTCTAATACGTTTCACAGTACTTCGAGTTTGTCTTCTTCTGGCTCCGTGCCTTCTCAGACGGGTAATAGCAGCCCCGTTACCGCTGTTTCCCACAAGAAAACGAACACCGGCGCAATCGTCGGGGGTGTAGTTGGCGGTGTCGCATTCCTCGGTATACTCCTCGCTGCTCTCTTCTTCTTCTACAGACAGGGACATACTCAAGGAGCACAATATGACGGACCGGATATGTTTGAGACTTTGCCTATCCCATACAACCCCAGAGAAACCACGAACTCTATCCCGCAATCCCACGATCACTACGACCCACTTTCAGAACTCACGACGTCCTCCGTCCCATATCCCCCTCCCACCACCTCCGAGTCCCGTTCGCAAACTGACGAGAAGCTGTCATCGTCACAAATCGTACTTTCACCAACATCGGAGTTATCATCTCAACCACAACAACTTAGATCACCCCTCTCTAACAGTACATCCAGTCTTGCAGGTCTCACAACGACGTCTAGGACCATAGTAGAACCTGCTATCCGACCGTTACCTCTCACGCCTGACCAAGCGAGGGCGCAGCCTCAGCAGGATGTTCAAGCCGACATTGCCAATTATCCAGGGCTGGTGGATACGATTAATAGGTTGTTGCAGAGGCTTCCGACGGGTGCTCAGCATAGTGATGAACCTCCACCGTCATATGGTACACAGCCATAGTGGCATATCGACGAGAATTAGGGATTTTCTTGCCTGTTTTGGTTGAGGGTGACGATGGGAAGGGGTATAATCGTTCATTCGTTTTAAGTGTATTATATTATGACGATTTCTGATATACGTATGACAATATTATAGTTCGGTATAAATGTAATACAGGTATAAAGAATACATATGGGAAAGGTGGTGGCGTAGACACTCCAATAATCGAAAAAGGTCGCGCGCTCGAAAGGCAGATACGGTGAATCTCAATGTATGAATCTGCTGCAATCAGTGAGTCAATTTATGAGGTGCGTAGATGTATACAAGCCAAGAAATACTTACTGTTTCAACCTTCGACAATGCGTCCTGCAGTTATCCTTCTGCGCAGACACATAATTGCATGTTTTAGTACCGCACTTGAACTACCACCAGAGGCAACACTTTGTTGTAAGCACCATCACTTGAACTCTATAAAGATCAAACGACTCACAGTCTTTTTCAATAGATGCGTACCGTAATGACGCTTCAGTTCGTATGCACCTTTGAAAGATTTCCAACAGCATTCGCAGCAGAATGGACCTTTCTGTCTGCTGAACTTCTTCCCTACCAACCCTTCGATGCCTAGTCGCGCTAGTTCGTCCCTTGAGATACGTATGAGACCCTCGCTGTGAGATTCCCAGGGTAGGTCGAAAGATATCTCGCAAGCTTCATGGGGTATTGAAGTCGGTTTTCTCCGACCCTTTGGAGCCTTTGCTTTAAGTTGTTTGTTTGACTGACGGGGTTGGGTCTAAGTAGTAGTAGTGATGCCCCAGACATAGTCAGGTTCACGCAAATACTATGAGGTCAACTTGATTATTCACCTTTATAGAGGCAGAGAGTTTGCGTCTCTGAACCGCAACGTCCGCAAGGCGCGGTAGCGTCGGACTTGATTCAAGGTCAGCTTTCTTGGATTGGGAACGGGTGCGCATGGTGTACTGCTTGAGTTAGAATTAATGAACGACCTTCGTTCGAGTTGGCAGCTTCGAGGAGCAAGTTTTGCAAAGATGAAGGTCGGTGTGTAGTATCTTAGAATAAGCGCAAACTTCTTCGTCTTTATATACTTATCTAGCAGGATGGCCATTGGCCTAAGAACAGCCAATATGATATAACATCGAGATACGATATTACAGATGAGTACAATGGATTCCGCAGGGAACAAATCACCTGTGATACACGGGTTGGATGTTATTATCATGGCTACCTGCAGGGTGGCAGACAAAGCCTTCCACACGTGTGGTGTCCTTGAATACTACTTCACATATCACCTCGCAGTGGCACACTATGAACGTTAACGAATTAGACGGTCAGCAATCGCATTCAAGTTAAGAGGTGATTCCAAGCGTTGACGTACGTGACCTTTGTATAGCATCCCAATTGTTAGTGTACTTAGCTTGTATGTTCCGACCCAAGGTCGCAGTGACTGTCGATGATTAAGAGCGCTCAGGTCCAAGCTTCAAGCTTCAAGATCCAAGGCCACCGTGGGTCACAGTGGCTGCGTGCACAACTCTCTACAACACTATCTTCAGCTGCTCTGGAAGTTTAGTTTGAAGGGTCCTTTCCGATTGCCAGGTATGCAGTACAAGTTTATGCTATTTCGTCATCGCATCGTTAGCATCTTCTTCTATTACTGAAGTGGGTATTCAGTTCTAAGAACCTCATCTAATGGTATAATAATCTACATTGAATCCATTCCAAAATGAAAGCATGGTATGATCGCACAGAAGTTGAAGATGCTCATCGTCGAACATATCGTCCTCCGATCCTGAGTCGCACTAGTTAGAGATAGTCTATCAACAATTACTCTTAGCCACTCACCGAGCCTCGGCTTCCGCGTCTCTCAGCTTCTGTGCATGCATTTCCCTAGCTCGTCTATTGATCTCTTCCGTTTGTTGAGTGTCGGGGAACCCTATGTCCCAGTATCCTGGGGGAGTCTTCGGAGCCTCCCAACGTCGACGGTGACGCGATATCTTCTGTATGCGACTATTTACGTCGCGATTAAGGGATTTGTCGGTAGCCTCTTCGTCGCTTTCCTCTGCATAATACTTTCGTTTTTTCTGGGGAGTAGTGGGAGGTGAACGCCACAATGGTGGTTGTGCCGGGAGTGGTAGAGGAGCGAGTACGTTATAGTACTAGTATAGACTAAGTTCAGACTGGTCTCGGTTATAACAGAAAAGACGCACCTCGCGACAGCAGTCACAATCCTCCGCACCCAGCTTGCTCCTATCGTGTTTGTGACGCACCACTTCGTCAAATTGAAAGTCAAGACCCGCGTTCTGCGCAGGGTTTAGGCGGTATCGAGAGTTCAAGGAGGTCTTCGAGCTGGAAGAATAGATATAGGCATCATATTTACGAGAAAGACATACGACTCACGGCGACAGAGGCTCTGGATGGTTTTCCTGTTTCTCCGGTCGTTTGCTACTACTGCTTGCAGCATCTAGGGCGCGTCAAAATATCAATGAAAGACGATCGCAAGTATCCTAGAAGACTGATACACGTACTACCAGATTGAAGATCATAGGGTTCAAGCGGTATTTGTGCTATAGAATCAAGAGAGCACAAGTAAGCTGTTCCGCTCCGATGACAACAATTATTAAAATATACGTTTGTTTTCGTTTCTGCAGCGTTTCGAAGTCTGATGTGGCTTCGTTGTTGGACTCGGAGGGTTCGTTGCTGTCTTCACCTTCGACGCAGACTCGGTAGCTGGGGAATGCAAGGATGCTATGGATATTTCGCTTTTCGTGTCCTGGGGTGTATCGGCCGTCTTGACTTTGGTGAGCATGCTCGTACCTCCGACGAGCACCCACTTCTTGAATCGCTTCCATTTCTTGTATTCGTGTTCAAACCGTTGTTCTATTTCGTTCTTCTCTGCCTCGAGAGTAGCACAACGTTTGCGGAGTTCTTGTACCTCTCTTCTCAGTTCTTCAACCTCGCTCTCCATGGTCTGGTCAGTAGTAGAGTAGTAAGTAGCCGCATCGGACATCCAATGCCAAATGGCTCCGAATCCGAGGCGGCAGGTACATCTGCACCCGGCCCGGGTCTCCACGTGGTTTTAAATCTCCGATAGTCTTGTTGATTTTCGGCTCAAAATGGCAGTCATCGTTTACTCAACGTATAACAACGGTCAGCACCTGCTATTGCAGTCTCATCCCACCAGACAACCCGAGATCATTCAACATGAAAGGAGTAAAATAATTTTACATGCTGTTTGCCAAGTTCAACTGTCGAGCATGAGCGCTGAGCAATTACCCAAGCTCGAGGAATCTCGCTTGTAAGTATTGATGATATCTTCTCGTTAGGCTATATGGACTCTCATAATGCGATTTTAGCTTAGTTCATGGGCGTACAACCCATAAAAACGATCCAAGGAGGGACTGACTCGTATGATGCCTCAACATGCACCTTTGGAATTTCTGCAAGTGACTAAGTATTGGGACTACGGAGAACGAGATTTTGGGACCCTTCGCATGCAAGACCTTGATACAGTGTGAGCAATCGCTAATACTTCGTCTTAGACTCAAAAAAAATTAACCTCTGCACCAGCGATACGTCGTTCAAGTCTACTGACTCGAAAAGTCACCCTCACTTGATCAAAGACCCGTCAGTTCGATAGAAGATTGTATTTTTACGGTTACTAATCTACATTTCAGGTACTCACCTTAAGTCTTCGCACGAATTTTCGTGAGGTTCTCCGTCCCCTGCTCGTCATTCCCCGCGACGACCACTCGCCTGCGGCAGTTATGGAGTCCTACCAAATTCGGCGTGTTCCGCGGGCCGCGCGCTTATGTAAGCGTCATCCCAGGTATCAACAAAGTATGGGAAGAAAGGCTGTGCTAACCCTCTTGCAGACCACCATGTCGTCCGGATCCTCCCATAACACCTACTACTATGTGTTAGGCACACATTCCCCCTCACGTTCTGTCTCCGTTAATCCCGAAATCACTGTGTTCGACCTCGCTTGTCTCGTACATGCCGATTGCCCATCGCTTCCGGCCAACACTACACTTGAGGTCTACAAGGTTCGCGTGTTCTACCCATGAGGATTGTTTTTATCGTTGTCTAACGCTGCATTCTTTAGGCTGAAAAGGAGTGGTTTGAAAAGGAGCCTACTACGTTAGATGCATTTGTCGCAGAGCTCAGGAAAGCAGGTAAACTGCTCTACCTCGCGCCATGCGAAACAGTCCAGTCATTCTTCAGTGGCGCCACGAGATTCCATGTGATCGTCCGTGTGGTGGCTTTACCCGGTAGGCACTAGATACTTGTGCCACAGTCTGACGACATCCTTGACGATCTTACCTTACTTAGTAGTCACGACGATACCAGTCGCAGATGGTGGGCCTGTGTCCAACAAGAGACCTCGTACACTTGATCGTAAGTCAATGTACGCATGTAAAACATATAAGACACAGACTTATTACCCTACAGCTCGAGAAATAGTGGCTTTCGTAGCCAGGAAGCGGCACTTACCCTCACGGGCAGCAGAACAAATTGAAATAACCAAGACACAATCGACATCACAAGAGGATGCAGTCTACAACGGCCGTCCTATCCAGCTCCTCCAGCCACCAGTCGCCGTGTGGCATCCCTTGTTCGCAAAATTCCGACGTTTAATGTCTATGTCACCAGAAACACTCAAGTTTTCTCCCAGTCAATTAGACCGTGCGAGGGAATTCATGGTTGTATCGGCTAAATTTTACCCTTCTGATTCAGCTCGGGCCTATGAGCTCTGTAGAAATCCGCCTTTGGTACTGCCAGAGTGCTTCAAAGAGATTAGCATACCGGGTAGGATTGTCGAAACCGATGGAGGGGCAACTGTCCGGTCGTCGTCGTCGAGCGGAGAGATCCTTGAAGCCTTTCCGCTTTTCATGGAGGTCAGGAGTGAGATTGGTTTAGGGCATACAGACCCGCTTATCCGTGCTCAGTGCGGTTATAAAACAATCTACTGCTCCGAGAAGGTACGCCACACCTGTGTGCCGACTTTCCTTATGAAATGACAAAGTTTTGAAAGTACACGCCAATACGCAGGAGATCATGTTGCCCTGCCTTCCTCGTAGCTGTTGCCGGACCATGGATATCTGTCTCTGGAGCAGTCTTTGCCGATCGGATCATTTGCGAACATTTAGTCGACTTCATGTCGTTAAGTCCTGATTTTTCTAGCTCTACTCGAGGGAGGCTCGATGCTGGCATTCGGAAGGCGGCGCAACTCATGAGTGCATTGGAAGAATGCATAACAGAGTTGGATGAGTACTATCAGAACCTGTTTTTGGCCCGAAATGAAGATAATCAGCTGTCTTATTCCCAGGTAAGTATGCAACCGGCTTTGTCCCAAAGAGTGCCACTCATATGTCTGCAGGACCAGCATCACCCTTGGGCCCCCCATTTTCGTCAGTTTACTACAGGAGATCGAGGATGTGTCACCCTCGACTACGTCGATCGGCTGTCCAAGGAGAACACAGAACAAGCACTGTTCAAAGCCATCGCGCGAGATAAGGCTGGCTGGCATTCGAATGTTGTGGTCAAATTCACCCCCACGTATAACCGGGAGGCACATATGCGGCTTGCTGATGCTGACCTGGCACCTAAGTTGTTGTTCTGCGAGAGGGTGGATGATGTTGGAGGCTGGTACGTGGTTGTGATGGACTACGTGGAGGCATTGGAGGAGGTCGAGACACTCTGCCGTTATCCAGGAGCTGTGCAGAGGCTGCGCGAGGCAGTCAAGCTCTTGCATGAAGATGGCCTGGTGTTTGGCGATCTGCGCAAACCTAATGTGCTCGTTACAGAGGATGGGGAAAGTGTTATGCTTGTCGACTTTGATTGGTGCGGGAAAGAAGGTGAGGGACGGTACCCTAGTGATATTGACTTGGATGGGTACACTATTTCGTGGCATTCTGACGTGGAGCGAGGTGGTGAGATGAAGAAGGAACACGACAGGTGGATGTTTGAAGTCTTGACTGCCGAGGCACTCTAACCAGAGATACTTCGTCTTAGGTGTAAGATGTATAGTTAGTAGTATTTAATTCGGTTACTCGTACGTCTTCCCGATATTTAGGAGCTTGCGTACTACCCTATGTCCCAAGGTATCCTTGATATGAGCATTGGCATGCCTTCTACATTATAGTGATTTGAAGACACCGAATCAGTAAGAAAACTAAAGCCGACTATTTCCTCTATAATATACCGTACTTACTCGCCGAAAAAATTTCAAGTAGGTGGATTTGCCGCAAACTCACGAAAATCCGGTCGCTTTAATCGTGCCTGAGCACTGTCGTCTCCCCGATGCAGGGCCCGTAGTACTACGAACATTTTATGTACCATCCCACGAGTCGTAGCGAGAGGTTGGTTTAGAAGACATCGGAGACCTTCGAAGATCGAACGTACAACCGATCGAGGCTCAGAGGTGCGTTGAATAGCCAAAGCAGCGGGCACACCAGTATCACGTCGTATGGGTGGTAGTAGGTGTCTTAGCTTGTTATGATGCGTAACAACGAATGCTAATCTTCATTTCGAAGTTTCACATCACTATAGATGATCGCTAACTAGTAGTACATGTTCATACAGACGAGAAAAGGCACAAGACAGCTAGGCTATCGACTTTGAGCTTCTGCGTGAAGAGGGCATGCAATGAGTGACTCGTCGCTACAGTTCCGCTTATCAATTGTTATACAATATCACCTCTGGCCTGTCAACTACTAGACATGACTCATTGACATACCGAACACCATGTCAGCAGCGCTCACTGGTCACGGTCACTGTCTATGCCCATCATCTCTCGAAGCTTCACAATTATTTATCCGATGAAATAGACATCCTTTCATCTGAGTCTGAATCCGACGGCACCGGTGTAAGAGGACTAGAGCCTCTCTCACTAGAAGATAGCTTCTTCGAAGAGGAAGCCCCACTCTCGGGTTGTCCTGAATCTTTCGCCTTTTCTTCCTCCTTCCGTCGGGCTACCACAGATGAGCATAGTGTCCTGACATCAAAAAGTTAGAGCCAGTTCCATGATGTTGGTATGATAAATCATGCTGACTGGTGTACCACGCCAAACGACTCAACGATACTCATATCCTTGGGTGATGGCCATTCCCGAGTGTCGTCGTTACGAGAGGGTAGATTGATATTGAGGTTTAGGTTCTCGGGATAAAGACCTAAAGCATACTTGAAGAAACAGTATGTTGCTAGTCGCAGCTCGTTCATTCCTCCTGGTGTTTGGGAAACTGGATGGTAAGTGGGCGACAGATACAGGGTATTCCCATTTCTAACACAGAAGATAGTGCTGTCATACGATGTAATAATCACTGCAGCGGAGATTTTCATCTCCAGCCAAATCTATAATGTATGTGAGCCTCATGATGACGTCAGTGATGAATATGCCACCAATCCAGCATACCTGAACAAGTACCCTTGTAAGTTTGTCGCTATCCGCGGCCGTCACGTTCTCGGGCCAGAGAAATTGAACCGCACATCCCTCCGGAAAATATTCTTCGTTGTATTGCTGCAAATCCGAGAAGATCGACGAAGGCGTTTTCTGTTTTTCAATGGTAAATCGTGACTTCAATATTTGGAAAACACGTTCGGTTTTATACTCGACGCAAAGCACCGGTGCCACTGCGGCATTGGGACGTCCCGGAGGCCCATTTGAGGGTATTACTTCGTTCAATAGCTGTCGGTCAGGAATGACACTGCCCTTTGCACAAGAAGCGAGGTAAGGGTACTCAGCACCCATGGAGTCGAGGTTGAAGCTTCCTCCACGTTGAACGCGCACTGCTGTAATGACTGGATGGAATATATATGTTTCGGCTAGAGTTGCAACGTCGTCTTCGCTGTAAATACAGCGTGGAGACTGTATGCGTGGGGTACATTCTGGATGGACGTTGCTGAGAAAGGCGGCTCCATGTGGGCCGCTTCCGTTCAAAGAACGAACTAATTGTTCTCTTTCATAGTTCAAGAACGGACGCAGCATACTATGTGCATATACAACCTTCTCCAGCCTTTCCTCGGTCGGTATCCCCAAAACTGAATCTGTGAGTTTCTTGGTGTCCTTGAGCTTAAGCTGCGAAGGGAAGCGCGCCTCCTTAGCATCATAGAATGGAGGAGATGGTGGGAGTGGTATGGTCAACAATGCTAGGATGATCCGTGCATTGGATAAAGCTACGCTTGCGGGCGTGCCACTTTCGAAAGCACACCGAATAAGATCATCCACGCCGTGTTGATGCACTGCAAAATCTGAATAAAACGAGAATCATTAGCGCAATGCCGCAAGGATCTCAGGTCTAATGTAATGAAATTGTGGAGCTCACCAGTAGCCATGATGATTATTCTTGTGAGGGTAAATGCGCAAACAGGGAATATCGGTGGTTGACAGTGGCCAGTGTTCGAAGACAGCTTTAAGCTTCAAGGGTCATATTTATGAACCGACCGATACAAAGGCATCTGGTAGTATAGGGGTTAGAAGATGTTTAGCCCCGAAATACAACAGCTTTCGTACAGCCTATACATACCACGTCTGTTACAAGAGCGGGTGAAAAACCAGGAAATTTAGCGAGAGGGGCCGTTGCGATCGTATTGTTCAAGCACGAACCACGTCGGTTGCCTTCTACGAGATCGCTAGGCCCTAAAGCCGGAAAAAAAGGCTCTCACCTGGCCACACGGAGGGGGAAGGGTTTGACGGGCAAAACGGTATGTACTCCTTGTAAGTATACCGCTCCTGTTTGAGGATGTTCTTGAGTATACGTGACTTATTCTTTTGGGGAACTCACAGATAAGTAGCCCTTCAGGTAAATGTAACCTAAACTATATTGAGATGGTTGGTCAGCTTGAAAGGAGAAATTCTGCCAGACGCGTCATACTCCGTCGTGCATACCCGAAAAGACTGTTTACGCGGAATGGGTTGCGGAAATAGTCAGGACTCGGAAATCAAACTTGGAATGGACGCTACAGTGTCACTTTGCAAGGCACTATAGTTGTACAAGTTGTTGAACGGAGTCTTCAAGTGGCACTCATGCACATATGGTTCGGCGCATGAAGGAGCCCTATCTTATGTAATCATGCGTTCGTCGTACCAAATACGGCAGGAGGCCTCGATCATTTTGTAAACTGCAGCAAACAAAATGCGCGGCTACCAGCGACCGTCACGGTGTTGGCTTGTAACTTACCAACATACCTCAGCCTGGATATCATACATGCACACGACATACAAACATAACCGGGCTAAAACAACGATTTGAGACGGTCGGAGGTTAGTCAATTCAATCAATTGATTTTCTATTCCAGTTTTGAAGCTCAAATCGCAGCCGCGGACACCTAGACTTCATTCTGGTAGCACGCACGCCCATTTTCCCTATACTGAACATTCGGCCAACATCTCTAATAAGTTGGATGTTCTGAAAGAACTTAAAAACTCGCTAAAACGCGCACTGATATAATACAAGCCAGCCTTGTCTTTCATCAGGGTGAGTGTTGTCCTCTTGAACTATAGGCTCCGCGCACCGCGGCAGTATCAAGTCAAAGAATGTAGCCCTAGGGGTTCGGACGACTGTCAGAACAGACAAATTCAGTTCATACAGATTGCTATACTTATCGATTACAGTTCAGCTGTCGTATCGGCACACTGCTTATACACGCACATACATATATATAGCATCCTATCGACTACTTTCTAGTTTTAGACTCATCGTATCCGACGTACTCGACATTCGCGATGCAATTAACTGGAAGACTCACGTTCAACGCCCACAGACTCCTAGAAGACGGTGTTCGAAAGGAATCGGTTCAACTAGAGCTCACCAAGGTCAACGTCCCGGGAGACGGCTCGGTCACGCCCATCGCTTCCCCCAGACCCACGTCATTCGAGTTTATAACTGAAGAAATATTCCCTTGCTTCAACACTTCAAAATCTTTCTTAGTATGGAAAGGTGAACTCAAGCAACACAACGAGACAAGAGGCATACCCGCTGTCTGCAAGATAGTGCTGGGGTTCAACGACCGGCCCCGGAGTGACTCCACGGACGACTCAGGCGATACGGTCCCAGTAAATGGTCCAAAGGACTTCGAAGAACCCGCGACTTCCCTGTCAATACTTAAGAAGGAGGCGGGATGGTATCTCGGTCTACTGAGCGATTTACAAGGTGAAGTGGTGCCCAAATTCTACGGCTATTACAAGGGGGCGGTCGCGCGATATGCCGAAAACCGCAATAATCCCCTGGGACGTAGGGGTTTGCGGAAATTTGAGACGATTGAGTGTATGTTTCTTGAGGACTGCGGCGAACGAATTCCTCCGGAGCTCTATATTCGAGAACCCGATACAGCGTGAGTACTCAGCA
Source organism: Irpex rosettiformis (assembly GCA_022160335.1). Taxonomy (NCBI): domain Eukaryota; kingdom Fungi; phylum Basidiomycota; class Agaricomycetes; order Polyporales; family Irpicaceae; genus Irpex; species Irpex rosettiformis. The sequence goes on along the minus strand of MU274940.1, from coordinate 88,551 downwards.
AGCTGAGGCCTTGTTCTTAATTCAGACTTATCGACTCTATCTATAGTGATACTATAGTCAGTCATTGCCGTCGCATTCACGAAGCGGGACTGGCGACACCAAGATTATGGTTCGATACTGATTTAGTTCGCAATGAAGTTGGCGATATCCGAATCGTCGGCTTTTCAGGCATGGCTCAGGAGGGACACAAGTGCGAACTCAACGCTCGTTTTGAACGACATTCGCTCGACCGTAATGGGGAATGGAAGGACTTTGGTTGTGAAGACATGTATGAGATAGCGTATACCCTTGACTGGTTAACTCCTGGTGAGTTGTATTTCACTTCTAACCGCCCCCGAAGTTGACATTGGAGAGTAATGATTGTCGATCCTTTATCTGTTAGGTTGTATCACAATTGGTTCACTTACATTAAATCTGGTTATCTACAACACGACGAAGGAGATGGCAAAAACCTTTGAGCCTCTCTGGAAAGATATCAGTGAACTCAGCTCGGAGGAGAGGGAGTATCGTGAAACCAGACTAGCACTCCTCGAGGATGAGGTTGAAAAGTATAATGCGACCTTTGGCAAACGAGATCGGAACGTTGTGCTTCGACACTATCCAGATTTGAAAGCAAAGGGTATCTGGCCTCCTGTCACTAGCAAGGAAAAGACAGCATCGGAGGTACGTCTGCTCTTCTCTCAGGATATCTGGTAAACTTATTTCTAATGGTTTTTGTCTGACAGTCGTAATTAGACGATAGTATAGGATTAGTACCCGGCCACAACATTGAATGATCGGAACAGTCATCGCCGAGTACGCCTCGTTATCGTTCAATTAATTGGCTGTAAATTACTGCCATCGTTCTGTAATAGCTATGACTATGTACAAGCTGTGAAACTGAATATGCAGCTTCAAGTTAGTGGCCGTTCATCACAATCAGCCGGCGTATAAGTACGTGACATCGACGTCGACGTCGACTCAAGAGCGTGAGCACTAGCGCTGTTGTGCATGTAACGTCACGTCCCATGCTCTGTCACATCAGATTGGGGCTTCCGTTGGCAGATGTGACGTGGACGTCGAGCTCCTTGTTAAACGACTCGAAGGCTTAAGTTCCTCCTACTAGTATTCAGGACCTTGTTTCCGACTTCTCTAGCCCTTCATAAGTTGGGGAGAATTACAATATACCGGACCTGATAAACAATGCGTCGCTAGCCCCCTAGTACTTGTGTAAATCGATCGAGGTACTGGAACGGTCGAAGGACACCGAGCCTTCCAAGAGCTCAGCGGTCCGCTACAAGTTGTTCAACGTTTAATATGTAAGCACACGATATACCCCTCTTTCCTTCTGCCATCATACCTTATCACTCTGGATGTCGTTCTTAGTTTGACTCTGCATAATTAGGGATATATTCTCTTGCTAAAACCGCTGGTTGAGTGGCGAAATACAAACCAGCTTTGTCTTTTAACCAGGTAAGCGTTTTCTCGCTTGCAGTCTCTGTGCAGATAACATCGACTTAGAGAAGTATTCTTCTAGGGGGGTCGTTACGTCGTCTTTCAACATTCAACCGTAACAACAGCTGGCCAACTTGGCCAACAAGTCATTCACTTTACTATCCCGGGCAGGCCAATACACGGTAAGTCGCCTGGCATATTTCAGAACTGCGAGTATACTATATAACAAACGCCATACGTAGTGTCAGTCAGAACAGCTGCTTCATATCCTCTCGCCGTTCGACACACTCAACTTTCATAATGCCAGAAGCCAGAACTCTCACACTCACAGCCCGTAAGCCCCTCGCAGATGGTGTTAACACGGAGCCGATTCAGGTAGTACTCACCAAGGCCAACGTCCCAGGAGACGGTCAAGCCACGCCCATCGCTAATCCCAAACCTACGTCGTGCGAGCTTATTACCAACGAAACTCTCCCTTCTCGAAGTGCTACTGAACCTTTCCTGGTGTGGAAAGGTACCTTGAAACGATCTGACGAGGCACAAGTCACCCGTGTTGTCTGCAAAATCGCTTTGAAGTTTAATCGCGCTCCAGAGAGGCTCGAAGATCTATTTCAAATGTATCCGAAACAGCCTAGTACCGCGTTGTCTGCACTGGAGAAGGAGGCGGGTTTATACTGCGGGGAGCTGAAGGTTTTGCAAGGGGAAGTAGTTCCTAGATTCTATGGTTACTATAAGGGCAAGATCGCGCGTTGTGATATCAACTCTGGCGGTGGACGAAACCATCCGGGCAGCACTTTGGAAGGATTTGAGGAGGCTATGGCATGCATAATCCTTGAGGACGGCGGCGAGAACGTACCTGAGGAGCTCTTGAAGGAGGATCCTCTGATAGTGTGAGTAATCTGCTATTATTTTGCTCTAGTTGACTCAGCTTGTTGACGTCCCTTGGATTTACTATTAGAGACACTGTAATTGGTCATTATCGCAAGATCCACGAAGTCGGTCTGGAGACGCCTTTTTTTTTTTCCCTACGGTCGACGTTGTCCGCGATCAAGATGGGAATATACGAATCGTTGGATTTTCGAGAGCTCAGAAGGGCCACGAGTGCGAACTCGAAGCTTGTTTCCATCGAGATTCCCTCGACTGTCGAGGCAGATGGCAGGAATTTGGTTGCGAAGGAATGTACGAGATTGCTAATTGGTTTGATTGGCTTACTCCTGGTGAGTTTGAAATACCGTCGAAGAGTCGTAAATCTGAAACACAACGACAATTCTCTCTGGTTTCAATAGGTGGCATTGGTGTTAAATGGGACCATTCGGGGATATTTTTTATCGACGCCCACGCCACAGATGTAATGGAAAGGGTCCTTATACCTCCTCCTGAAGATAATGATATGAGCAAGCTCAGCGCTGAGGAAATGGAAGAGCGTACAATTACTAAGCCAGCAGCTATCAGGAAAGCAGTTGAAAGGCACCTTGCAATTTATGGTCATCGAGATCCGAAAGACGTGCTTCGCCACTACCCAGTCTTAAAAGCAAAGGGTGTATGGCCTCCTGTCATTGTCGAGGCGAAGGCTCCAACGGCGGTACGTCTACTTTTCTCTTCAGCTAATTGTATAAGCTTTTTTAACGATTTTATTGGTTATATTAGTCGTGATTCGGCAGTGCAGACGATACTCGACCACAATTACGACCAGAGTACTGTCACTACTTTTCTTCGCGCACTTCAAGTCCTCCTTAGATGATCTTCTTTGACTCCGATTGTACTCTTAATTGATTGTAAACTCCTACCCGGTCCATTATGCAGTGGTCATTTTTGCGAGCTCAGCACTGAATATGCAACTTCTTAGTAGCGGCCGTTCATTACAATTAGCTGGCGTCGACCGGTTTGTTACTTACTAGTAACTTGAGCGCTAGATGTGATCGTTCGTCCGGGAAAAGAGCGAGCCCCGCTCCTGGACCCTGTACTCACGTGTACGATGCGATCTTGGTACCTTACCCTCGATTTGGTAGGAGTATAAGTCTTGTCACCCCGGTCACACCAGACAACGACGTTTTCCCCTCTATTCGAACTTGAAGCTTGAAGATTCAACGTGCCCCGGCTCACTGCCTCACCACATCTATATTGGTATGCCCTACCCAGGGAGCGCGAGGGCCATCTTCAACTCGCTAAAAACTTCGGCCGCACTAGTACGCTCGCTATACTACTCTTCTGTCACGCCCCCTGTCTCTATCACGACTCGTTTTGTACCACGTCGCGCCTTCTCCATCATGGCAGATCCTCATGAAAACCTGTTCAACTACACGGCAGGGCGCTGGGTGCAAGTCTCATTTATGTGTAGATACTACCAGTAACATGCTAATCAAACTTGTTTTCAGATTCAACGACGCTCTTCGCCTCGCAGAGCGCAGGCTCGTGTTCGACGTGGATGGGCTTTGTGGACTCGCAGCACAGTCCGTCGGTCGAAATCCTGCTGACGTCGTTAAGATATCAAAGCTCGCTGAAGGCGGCTTCAACCGTACCTTTCTCATCACCTTGGCCGACGATTTCCAAATGGTCGCTCGTGTTCCGTACCCAGCTACAGTCCCCAAGCACTATGCTGTTGCCAGCGAAGCGGCCACAGTGGAGTTCCTCCGTTCCTCTGGGCTACCTGTTCCTAAGATATACGGACACTCGCCTGCATCAGATAATGCGGCCAAAACCGAGTACATCTTTATGGAATTTATTAGAGGTACAAAACTCAGCGATATATGGCTGGAGCTAGGGGAAACAGACCTAGTTCCCATCTTGCGCCAGCTTACCCAACTCGAGTCTCAAATGATGTCCATTTCGTTTCCTGCTGGGGGAAGCCTCTACTATGCCCACGATCTAGAGAAGCTGACCGGGAAGCCACCTATGATACTGCTCAAGGATGACAAGCGCTTCTGCGTTGGCCCGGATACGAGACTGCCTATGTGGTACGGCAGGAGATCACAGCTTGCAGTAGACCGGGGGCCATGTGCGCTGTTTTCTGTTTCTATGACACGTTTGAGCTGAGTGACTTGCGATAGATGAAAACGCCGAAGCAGCGCTTGTAGCAGGAGCCCGCAAGGAATTAGCGTATCTCGAGCAGTTCGGTCAACCGCTCTTGCCGTTCCGTCGCGAGAGGAGGGACGGTTATCAGTACCAGGAGCAATTACCATCGGCCCATATTGAGAACCTGAAGCGCTATCTCCTGATCACACCGTCACTTGTCCCTAGGAACCCTGCCCTCAATCGGTTCTGCATCCGCCATCCAGACCTACAGGAGAGCAACATCATCGTTCGGAGGTCTGATTCTGGCTGGAAAGTCGTCAGCTTGCTCGATTGGCAACACGCTTCGATCTTACCCCTGTTTCTCCTTGCCGGCGTACCTCAACGCTTTCAAAATCACGATGATCCTGTTTCGCAATCTATGACGCCTCCCTCGCTCCCGGAAAACTTCGATAACTTGGAAGAACCCGAGCAAATCCAAGCAGAGGACGTCTATCGTCGTCGTCTTATTCATTACCACTACGTCAAGTCCACGGAGGAGTACAACAAACCCCATTATGATGCTATGACAGACTACATGTGCGTTCTCCGCAGCCGCCTCTGTAACTGCGCCAGTAACCCATGGGAGGGTGAGACCCTTGAGTTGAAGGTTGCACTTATACGAGCGATGGAGAGGTGGAAGACGCTTACAGGGGAGAGCATGCACATGTGTCCACTAGAGTTTGACGATGAGGACTTGCGTGAGACGACGAAGCTGAATGAAGCACAGGAGAAAGCGGACGAGACGTTTAATAAATGGCAGGACATGCTTGGCCTTGGACCAGAGGGATGGGTCCCTGCGCAGTTCTATAAAGAGGCTCTGGAATTTTGTAAGCAGATGAAGCAGAGGGGGTTGATGGAAGCTGAGTCGGAGGAGGACCGTGAGGAGATCAAGGCGCATTGGCCCTGGGATGATATGGACGAAGAGAAATATATGTAATGAATTAAGTCTGAAATTTTGTAGCTGGTATCCGCCTCTTGTTAGTGTTCGAGTTCCGGGACATCCGACCTTAAAATCTGACGTCTCAAGCTTCAGAGGCGGCGAGTTATATGGTCTATTATTATGGTCTTTGCAATGTCCACCGTAAGCTGCGACAGCCTCAGGCAGCTACCAGACCCACCGACGAAAGTGAAGCCTTATAAACTTTGGAGCATTTTGAAGGTGGTAATACCATAATTTCGTTGCAAACGGGGTCTGAGTATTCGCCACTGTCTTGCTCGTGGATATAAAATGTAACATGATAGCACAGCTACTCTAGTACTTGTAATAGAGACGGAGAGTGAGCCTTTGGATATAGTAGTCGACGTTTCATGAGTATGAACGTACCAGATACGAATTATTCATCTCTTCTCGAGACCTAGCATGGAGAATATTTGCCCTTGATTATACGACTTTATTTCAGACTTTCAATGGAGAAAGCAAGAAATATTGTCGTGGCGGTCTAGAGACAACGTGTAATGATCTCGGAGCACTGCTGCCGGCGTTCGCAAACCCAAGTTAGGACGCCGCAGCGAGCAAGGTCTTTCTCTCCTTCACCACCATCTTCTCGTTCTCAAGGCTGTTTTGAACATCTCTGCGAGGCTCTTCGGAGGCCTAGCACGTTCCGGAGAGCATGTTCCCAACGACTGCTTCACCATGGATGCAGGACTCTTCTCCGCTCAAGATTCTCATCACTCGAGCAACCTATCCATCCCAGCCAGAACCAAACTATGCCCTCAATCTCGAAGTTGCAGAGTATATCAACCAGAAGAAGGCGAATACGTACGTGATATGTCGACTCGAAAGTGATAGCTGTGGCTCACTGCGGTGTGATAGACCTCGAGAAGCAGCGATGACCATCGCTCAACTCGTTAACCATCGCAATCCCCATGTTGCGATCCTCGCTCTTTCTCTCCTGGATACACTCGTCCAGTCGTGCGGATACCCATTCCAGCTCCAGATTGCCACCAAGGAGTTCCTCAATGAACTCGTTCGTCGATTTCCTGAACGCCCCCCACCCTATCCAGGACCCGTCATGTCGCGCATCCTGGATCTCATTAGCGGATGGAAAGAGGGAATTTGCATGAATTCGAGATACAAGGATGACTTTGGGAACATAAGAGACATGCATCGGTTGCTTACGTTCAAGGGGTACTCGTTCCGTAACTCTTCACGGCGGCATGACATACCTGCAGAGGCTACAACGGTGTGTGACTTACTCTCGGTTCAAGGTCTCAGTCTCATGCCTTTGCAGAATCTGAAAACAGCAGAGGAGCTCGAGCATGAGGATCGTGAAGCTCAGTCTGCAAAGCTACAAGAGCTGATTCGTCGCGGAACACCTCGAGATCTCGCTCAGGCGCAGGAATTGATGAAGAGTCTTGCAGGAGCCAACCCGGATGCGAAACCAGACTACCGTTCGCAAGCTCTTACAGAACTCAACAAGCTTGAGCAGAAAGTGATCCTGCTCAACGACCTGCTGGACAATGTGGATGTTGCACGAGGGGAGAGGTTTGCGCAAGGGGACGCGTATGACGTGCGTGCCATGTTTACTTGTATGACTGAAATTCTTCAACTTTGATGTTTTGCAGCAAGTCGCATCAATACTTTCTAGTGCTAGACCAAAGATCCAAGGATGGATATCGAACGCTGAAGCCGACGATCCAGAATCCCTAGGTCGGCTTAACTGTACTTTGCGAAGATTTTGTTGTTCTAATTCTCCCCTAGACACATTCCTGCAGATCAATGACCAAATCAACACTGTCCTAAACCGATATGATGCGTTCAAGAGAGGTGATCTTGCGGCTGCCGCCAACCCCGTACCGTCAGAACTATCTCGTCCCCAAAACGACCTTTCCCTGATCGACTTTGACGACTCTGCATCGTCGAATGCGAATGCTGTCGCCCCGCAGTCTCAAATAGACGAACTCGCAAGCCTGTTCGGTCCATCATCATCCTCTGCTGCCCAACCACCCCTCCAGCAAATTCAAGCACAGCCGCAAATGCCGCCGTTTGGACAGGCACAGTCGGCGTCATTCATCTCTCCGCACTCTACTGGAATCCCTCCAGTCAACTACGCCAGTCGCCCCGGTGCACATATCGTCTCGCCGCAATTCTCGTCCCCCGCAGCCACACCTCCGCCTGGCGCAATACGACTCGGCAGTACACCTCAGCTACACGCGACGCAGCAGCACCAGCCACACGTAGCTCAGCCAAGTATGCCCAACTATTTCTCTAGCGGAGGGGTGTCTTCCTCTGGCTTCGGTGGGAATGCAACGTTTGGACTGGGCTCGTCTTCGGTTCAGCAACCTACTTTGCAAGCGCAGGCTTCTCCTCAGTCTCAGCAGTTATCACCACAACAACAAACGGGCTCAAGCAATAACGCGCAAAAGCAGGGTAAAGATCCGTTTGCGGATCTTGTAGGACTTTTCTAGTAGATGTCAGAGTGCCGTTGGTTGGATGTATCAGGGTGAGTTGTATGCGGTTCATCAAAACGGGTTTTTAAGGAAAGATGACGATATCTGCTGTATAGTTGATAGGTGTTTTTACTATAGGATGTCTTCCTGTAAGATCTTGTTGTAAATATTGGGATAGCCTTGTCCCATTCGTATGACCCAATGGTCGAGATGTATGAATCAAGTGCGTGATTCCGATCACTCGTAGTCTTCCGAACGACATGAGGCATGATGCGAGCTTCATACTTTTTTTCTAGGAATGTATATTTTCTCACACGAACATTACGTGCAGGTGTAGTCAGCTGTACCCGAAGCACGGTGTTCGTTCTCTCGTCGATCATCAAATGTTTCGTCCTCGACTTGGATGCAGATGCTGATAATACTCGTACTGACCATCTCACAGTTGGATCGCTCTGAGCTTACGTGACAAGGTGTTTTATATCTGATGAAACCCTCGTCCTGACCTTTAGGGGTACCTGAATACCACTGAAGTCGTGCACGTGAATCCCGCAAACGCATTTACTTCGGTGTTTACACACAGGGGTCATGCGATCACATTCATCCCGCAATACGGGACGCTCCCTCCCTCCTGTTGTCCAGTTACTCCCACCATCGCAAGGAAGTCCTATCCATCGGCAGACGTCATGGGTAGTATTCATGTATGTTCGAAAACACTTAAAAGGCTCGCATCAGCTAACACGATTCCCAGATATCCATGTGTACCTTTGTCACCTCGGCGAGCGTCGCTGCAGCTGCAGCCTGGCTGTATTATGCCACTTCCCCGGCTCAAGCGGACGGATTGCGTTTTCCAGCGTCGTTGCCTCCCCAGACAGTGGTAAGCAGCGCAATTTCTTCTTAGTATTATCATCAAGCGCTGAAAGTCGTGTGACGTGATATGAAGGTCGTCGATCCACTTCAATTCGCTGTCCTAGGACAGAACGCAACGTTCCGCTCGTCGTCGTTTACAGAGTTTTTCAACCCAACAAACACCACTCCCCCTTTCTTCCAAGCCTTTGACCCAGCTTTCCTGGACATTCTTGGATCTAACCCCTCTATTCGAGTCATTGCGTCTAACCCTGGATTTGCATTTGCGCATGAGGCGCCGATATGGGTTCAGAAGACGAACGAGGTCTTTTTTGCGAGCAACGATGGAGGACCGTTGGGGTTTAGTGATATTGATCATAATAACCAAGTTTCAAAGGTTAGCTTGAACGAAGTGGATGTTGCTATCAAGAACGCAAGAGATGCAACGTCGGCTCTCAACGTCACTGTGACTGCGGTATGTAATGTAGCTTTTGTGAGAATACAATGACTCTAACGTGTAGAATAGCTGGCTCTTCCCGGGACAGTGCAAATGACCAACGGAGGCACTGGTCCTTTCCGAGGCAACCTATTATTGGTAAACTCTGGAAGAGGTAATTTGCCTCCGTCGATTACGATCGTGAACCCGGAGGCGCCTCATAATGCGACTGTCCTCCTCGACAACTTCTTTGGTCGTCAATTCAACTCTTTGAACGACGTCAAAATCCATCCGACGAGCAAGAAGTTGTTCTTCACGGACGTTACGTATGTGGCTATGCCAAAATCTGATGAGGATATGTTGCTAAGTATGGGATAGTTATGGATGGTTGAATCATTTCCGACCATTACCACTCCTCCCCAGTCAAGTTTATCGATTCGATCCTGACACAGGAATCATCCGTGTGGTCGCAGATGGATTTGACCGACCGAATGGTATCGCATTCACTAAAGATGGGAAGACTGCGTATATGTGAGTGATAATTTTGGAGATATCCCGACTACAGCTCACTTCCTCACTTTCTAGTGCGGATACGGGTGCCTCGGGAGGCTTCTTGGGAAATAACCAAACCGAACCTGCAACCATGTACGTCTCAATAGTTCTCTCCTAGTTCTGTGAACATACTAAGCTAGGTTTTGTCTATCAAGCTACGCTTTCGACGTCGATTCTAAGACCCAAGCTTTCCATAATCGCCGGGTATTCGCTTATGTTGATACTGGTGTGGCTGACGGGGTGCAGCTCGACAATAAAGACAATGTGTACGCAGGAACTGGCGATGGTGCTCACGTTAGTAGCCTTTATTCGAACACAATCGTTTAATGCAGGTAGCTCACCACCTTGACGATAGGTATGGAACCCCGAAGGCACACTGTTGGGCAAGTTCTTTATCGGAAACACCTCCGCCAACTTGATCTTTGCAAACAAGGGCCAACTCGTCATATTAGGCGAGACAGAGATCGTATTGGCGCAGATCGCAGCGGAAGGATTCAATCTGGCGTTCTGACTTGGATAAACGGAAATGTTAACTATCTGTATCGCAGATTAGTCTAAAAACGGTACACATATGGTTGTGCTATGCACTGAAAGAAATTAGTTGTACAGAATACGAAAGAGAGAATTTATTATCGTCATTGGTTGATGTTCGACGTCCATATCTGGCGATTTTGAACGCATCGTCATGTTCCCCTTTCCTGATGCAACTACTTCAGTATTCCGACTACACCCCAAGTCTTTCTCGCCTCAGCGTTGACGTGAATGAATCGAACGAGGAGCAACCTATGGCGAGTATGTAGCTCTCTACAGCTTTAGCCTTTTGGGTCGTTCAAACAATGACTTAACTAGGGGGGTGGTCAATGCGATGATATCAGAGGGACTGCAGTGAGCTCTTACATCGGTGCCTCCCACTAGTACATAATTCTACGTAAGGGATGATAATTAATCCGCTCCGGCCTAGCTTTTGGAACCACTATTAGCGATCCTCTTCCGACCGCCATGGGAGGATTATTCATCGAAGAGAGGGCGTGAATGAGAAACTCAATGTCGAATTCGAACTACCCTTCAAAGCTTCACCTACGATAGCTAACTGCTGACAGAGCGGTATATAGCCTCTCTCCATTTTCATATGTGCAACTCACGTGTATCGTATTCCGCATCGTGTAACTAAAAGAAGTCGTATTCTGAATGGTTTAGTACATACAAGAATCCTAGATCCGCTGTCACGGTAAGTCATGGCACAGCAACCCGAGACCAATAATTAGCAAGGCAAGACTGAATGAAGGGCATTACGATCCAAGTGCGGTGAAACATGAAACTTTAAGGTATAACCTAACATATGCGAACAAGAAGTGGAAGGATGGAGTAGAAGAACCGTCAAAAAGCTAGAGACCGAGTCAAATGTAATATAAGAAGGACAAACTAGTGAAGCATTGGGAAAAGAAACTTCGAGAGGGTATACATGCGTCAATTATTGACCCCGGAGGTCAATTATCCTCTAACTGCTAATATGGGAACTGATCCAGCCCTAGGAATCCGTAAAACTGAGAGGCATCGTCGAAGGCATCGTTAGTTGCAAAAGGTTGAGGTTGGAACAGACTCGGAGTATTGGGGTCGTTCGGAAGTAGTCCGCCTTGATACTGATTGGGCCCGGGAACGTGTGAAGGAATATCCAACAAGTCCGGCTGTTGCTGGTAGTCTTGCTGAGAGATCTCCGGAAGCTGCTGAGGCTGAGTAAACGGGGGTTGACGCAGAAGATCCATGCTTAAGTCGACGTTCATAGGATAGGGCTGACCATAGGAAGGGACAGGTTGGTGGCCGCCATTAATACCAGGGCCTGCGATATTCTGTTCAAGTTGGGCGTCGACAGTACCTTGTCCGGAAACGTCAAGTGGTGCCACCGCCCCAAAGCTAGAATAATCCAAAGGCTGAATGTTCGTTGCCATGCTATATTGGCCATGGTGATTGTACTCGTCACCGTGAGGTTGCTCCCTAGTGCTATCGAGTGAGATATAACGAGATGGGGATGGGGATGGCGCGGAGAGTTGATCCCCCATCCTAGCCAGGATCGTGTCACTATCGCACGCTACTTGTGGTGAGGAGGAGGGAGTGTTGCTGATGGTCTGCTTAGGAAGTCGAGAAGCACCATTACGCACTGCCGTAGAGGATTTCTTGCAAGTATTGGGGCGTCGAACCCTAGGTTTCTGTGGTGTGGGTTCCGTGGTGCCATAACCATCGAAAACGAAGATACAGGCCTCGGGAATGGTCTGTTGTGAAAGGTCTGCAGGCGCACGTTTATTGCCGACGTTGGGAGGAGTGGGTTTTGTGGCGACGAAAGAAAAATCGAGTTGAGAGTCGTTGGCGGCCGAGGATCGAGCATCATGCACGAACGAATCCGAGGTGACGATGCCGTGGTCGTGGTCGTCGGGTAAGGGTATTTCTTGAGGAGGAGGGGGTAACCAAGATGTAACATCGGCACTAGTCGCACGTGCCTTGCCCTTATCCTCATCCTCCGTTTTCAGCGCCATCATCCTCGGAGCCAGGTCTTTCGCAGCCGATTGCAAGCTCCATTCCTCAAGCCATAAAACCCACTCCCACCCCTTCGCATGGCAATTTGCCTTTCGATGTTGAGGTCTGCTGGATTGGTTTCTCTTGATTTCCCTCTTCTTCCCCATGGTAGAACACACCACACATATCACTTTCTGCGCATCATCACAGATGGGATATTCAACAAGGTCATACAGGTCTCGGTTCAAGCCACGATGTTTGATAGAGGCGATCAGAAGTTTCTCCATCGTTCTGGCTTCTTTAGGAACGTGAGAGAGGAGCGTATGAGGGTCAAGGCGTTTTCCACCTCGGAGCTGACCATCGGGGTTGATGATTTTTTCGAGATGTGCAGGGAAGAGTGGTGGAGGGGGATGGAGTGGGCGAGGTGTCTGACGAAACGGAGGTGCACGAGGAGCCTGGCGCGCTGATAGACCATTAACGGTGCGCTTGATGGGTTTTGGTACAGCAGCAGTAGAGATATGAGTAGACTTTTTTGGCTGCTGGTCAGGATACAGAGCCCTGTTGCTTCGAGTGGGAGAACTCAAGGGGTTTTCAAGGCCATAGAGGCGCAACACTTGAGTGCTCATGAGGTCCGTTGATAATTTGGACAGACTTGGAGGGAATGGAGCCCCCTGGGAAGAGCATTGCAACGGAAAGGGAGGAATATAGCCAGTTGACACTGCCTGATGGAGCTCAGAGGCAGTAGGGAAAATACTTTGAGTCTCAGCTGGCTGCATAATGGGCAGGGGTAGACGCCACGGAGGAATCTTCTCGGTCACTGGCAACTTGGAAGGAGGTAGCCATTCCCGTCCGCCCAGAGCCTGCATAAGAACAGGAACTGCGTTATTGTTGTTTACGTTGCGGAATGCAGGAGCCGGAGGTCGAGCGATGAACGGAGTGAGAGTAGAAGCACTCTGAACTAGTGTAGGGGCAGTAGTCGCGGTCAAAGCCTTGACGATGGGCTCAGATGGAGTGGGAATGAAAGCAGGAGCATCCTGAGCAGGGGTAAGGACAGCGGCGGGAGCATCCTCGACGGGAGGAGTAATAACGATAGAAGGAGCGCGAAGATCAGGAGAGACGGTATGCGGAGTGGCCAAGGGCGCGACAACGGGAGAAACTGAGCATTGAGTAGTAGTAGGCTGATCGTCGGCTCCAATTTTCCTCACATCCTTCCAGAAACTTGTACCAAAGCCCATCCCCAGACTCAGCATCACATCCCCCAAGACACCTGATCCCTCCAAGTCCTGCTTATTCTCATCCTCAAGAAGAACGTTTTCCTCCCCAATCCCGAGTTCTTCCAAAATAGATTCTCCGGTGTGAAAGAACGTGAGGTCTGCCTGGGTGAAGTTAGAGTCGGGTTGTTTGTCGGAATCTGCGAGGGTGGCGTTTGAGTTACCGACTTGTGCGGCCGGAACAGGATTGTTGGAATCGATAGCGGATGTGTTGGTGTTAGCGTGGTTATCATTGACGGAATGGGGAAGCACGATAGTATCTATGGAGATGGGGGAAAGTCAGAGGTGTGGGAACAAGTCAAAGGAACTCCAGTCATCGCAGCCGCGGTCTTACCTTGACTATAAGATCCAGGAGCTGTGTCCTTGTCGGTGGCAAAACCGTGACCGTTGACCTCGAATGCATTGTCCATGAGTGATGCGAATTCGCTCACTGCGGGGTCGATCGACATATGGGGTAGTTATCCTCAGAGGCAAAAGAACAATTGCGCCGAGTAAGTGATAGAAGGTGCGAACAATGAAAACGCTGAGATGGGAGACAAGAGTTGTAGCTGTGCTGTAGAATGAAAAATTCCTCGAGGACTGGAAGGCGGGTGAGAAACTTAAAGTCTCTTTCTCCCCGCAAACCCGGAGCTCTTTTAAGCTCCCCATCTAATTGGAAAATAACGTGAATGTTTGAATCCTAATGGCCTTAGAAAACTAGGAACGTTTGCTACTTACATTGTTCACGAAAAGGACAGCCGGTGTATACCTAATTCGGGAAGGAGCCAAAGGCCAAAGGACTTAAACGAGGGCTGCACGTGGTGAGTTATGGATTGGCCATGGTATGTACCTAAGATGCTGTGCGTAAGCATGCAATGTGGGCTGCCAAAAAAAGGCCATAATTTCCTATCGAGATTTGGGCGGTGATGATGTCGATGCCATTCGGTTGGAAGCGAGAAGATCTTTTGCGAAAAAGAGGCGAACGAGGAAATAAATGCTTTGCTCATTATTCTCCACTATTACGACTCACCACATCTCGTGGGTGAATAGCGCTTCTGAAACACGGAACACCTCTCAGTCGTAGCGTCAGCATTGTCCATCGGCGTATGAACAAGAAGACCCAAGATCTCGGCCGGAAAGACGGAGGGGCGGACAAAGGCCCACCGAGGGACAAACATCATGGCCATAGCAAGCTAATCGGATGTCTTCTCCCCGAGTTCTACTTGGTACTCTGTAGCAACTATCGGTAATCACGCAGTTCGTCAGCAAGCAAGTCTAGGGAACAATAAAGAAGTCGTTGCTTACTTGTGTATATACCTTAGCCTAGGCCAGTTTTATTCACTAGGAATATTTTGTAGTGATACGGTGCGTATCCTACCTCTTCCATATACGAAAGCCAGAGTGACACCTCGTCACGACAATCCCTCTCAAAAAGCAATAACCCACGAGGCGGAGTGCTGTCCGTTTCAGTTCATGCGGGTCCAAATCCAACGCAAAGGCCCTTGGCCCAGACGTGGAAGTAATTATCCGAGGGCCCATCCTGTCAGAGAAGAGGTTACAAGACGGGTTAGGTCGGAGTTCGGCGGAGAGTTTGAAGGTGCGCAGTGGCTGGGATCCCGGATAGACAGGCCGATGAATGCATGTAAAGGTGCAAGAAATGCAAACAGACTCAAGCTGGGAGAGCTTTGTTGGAAACTATAGATAAAAAGAGTTGTAGAGGGAGAGTGAAAAGAGGAGGGGGGGACTTGAGCTTTCCGGATCGTGGGGGCGATGTCCTATAGTTTATCGTCTCCATACTTGACATATCGTGTTTCTTGCTCTTCCATGCCCTGAAACATGTAGCTTTGACCGTAAACAAAAGGGACATGGCGAATAATAAGCGATGACCAGCCCGGTATCACGGGACCATCAGCCAGCGGCGAGGTCATCTAAGAAGCTGCTCAGCCTTAAAAAACCTTAAAATGCAACTTAAACAATAGGGCTTACCACTAATACTCTGAGGACGGAAACACAAATTTATAAGTGGTGATGAGGGCGGGTTACCGTCACGAACATATTGAAAGATCGCCTCGGGGAGGTGTATCGGCAACCCTCCGCCGTTTACTACCATGCATAACATACCACTTTCGGGCAGAAGTTTACTTTCTGCCTTCAGCAATGTTCATGCGATCGACTTTGGTTCGTCGCAGACAGCTACAGAGTCCTGAGTACTGAGTCCTGAATTGAACGTTCCACTGGAAGTTGGCAGCAACTGCCAGCGCTATCGGCGCTTGTGTAAACAATAAGCAACAGGCGCATCAATTTGATCCAAAGTTTGATCCGGGTTACTATACTTGGGTTACGGCGGTATCACTGCGGATACTTCAAAACCTCAACTACCACAGCCGATGTCTACTAGTCGAGAAGAGTGAAGAACACGCTTTATATCGAAAAAAAGACCCTCGCTCGGGTAACTTGAAGTGCGTTCCGTATATGAGCTTCACTGAGTTCTTGACAAGCTCCAGGAGGACGGTTTATGGCACTTATTTCTTTGTATTCAAGTAGATGTCTACTAAGACGGAGATTATATTCGCGCAGGTTGCAGTGGAATGATTCAATCTAGCTTCCAGAGTCAATGGCATGGTGGATACATGTCGACTGTCTGGATCCCCGACAAGTTTAAGCAAAAGAAGGTACGCGTACGGCTGCATATACTACTGTGATGACACAACTTGTACAGGATATGAGAGAAAAACAATCAAGGTAGAAGCTATCTTCAAAGGCTGATGTCCATGTCCGACGATACCGAGTCCATCGTCATCCCCTCCATTCCCGAGGTAACTACCCCAGTATCCTGGTTATCATCTACTTGCTGAGCGCGGTGAGTCAACCACACTCCGACTCTTTCCAGCCTCGGCGTCGATGTGAGCGAACCGGACGAAGAGCAGCCAATGGAAGTTGACATCGTAGCAACACTAACACTGTCGATTGGCCTAACAGCGATGGGTTCCACCTGCAGATGCGAATCGCTTGAATCGAGGTCGGCAGAGACAGAGCTCGAAAGTGCAGTAAGACGAGAATTTGGAGTGGAAGTTATAACTGGGAAAACTCCCTCGAATCTTTTACTTCCCGCTCCACGTCCTCGAGTCATCGTAACGTTGCGGTGAACACCCCTCAATTTGAGAGGTGGAAGTCTCTCGCTCCTCGATCGTAGGATGGGACGGTCTCCATCCCGGCTTCTTGCACCTAACAAGGGTGTTGGTTGTGCACTTGGGGCTCTGTGGGATTGAGAGCGCAAGATACGGCCCCTGGGACGACAGCTGGTGCGGACGCGTACAGGCGTTGGAGAAGCTTCCGGCGAGCTCTCTCGTTCCTCGTGGATTCGACGTCTCTTCTGTGGTCTTCCAGGTAAAGACAAACCCGAGGTGATATCTGTGTATTCACCGCTCTCCTCGCGCAAGGATAGAAGAGGAGGGCTAGCTACATGCTCGGGGACAGCTGCAGCTTGCCTCTTGCGCGTCGCAAGCGGGGATACAGGGCTCAGTGGAAGGATGGAGGATACCAGAGACTCTTCATTGAAGCTCAAGCTGGATACAGAAAGCGACAACGATCGGTTTGGCCTTGGAGCTTGAGGTACGACATGCCGGATACCTACGAGGAGCTCGATCGAGTTGCGTATGAAGCTGTCGGAACGGGCGGAGGAAGTGTCGATCCGCATCGCCGAAGGTAGCTTCAAGTTCAAGTTCCGTGCGACTTCGACGAGTTGAGCTCTGTTCATGAGGAGAAGGTCGGCGTGACAGCAGAAGGGGACGACGTTGAGTGCGGTGATCACCACTGCGTCTTCTTCCGTGTCTTCGTTCTGTAGGGCTACACAGTTCCTGCTGCTCTGAGATGGACCGCAAGGGTCTTCGACCGTTGCGACCGTAGTTGAAGGAGAAGCTTCTTCAATGTCTTCATCAGCGTCTCTTATCCGTTTGCCTATGGCTACGGATGGCCTAAGAATATCATTGATAAGACGGCGCATCGGTGTGAATGGCTTGGACATCTTCGAGAGTTTGAGGTTCGGCATTGTTGCTGCCCTCCGTCCTACAGGCGAGTCTGTTATGATAATGGTAAGGTAACAGACAAGTCTTCAGAGGTTGCGCATCAGTCCTACCTGTGCGGCTGACAAGCGGGTCGCAAGTCAGCCTCCCCCGCGGTCGGATATTTGGTAAGCTCAGGACTGTATACCAATCTCACCTGTGCGGCTGACATCAAGTTGATGCACTGGTTCATCGCTGGCTACTAGTATACTATCGTCGTAAATACGACGATCTGCTGCATTGCCACATAATCCCTCGCTACCTATTGTACGCTCATATCTAATCTATCACATTCCCCTCAACATCTAATGGCCATCCAAGTTGCTTGTATGACCATCCAAATACAACTCCGCCCGGGGCAAAGGCCGTTAACAACGACTTGTGTTGACCAGGTTTCTTATGGACAGCATTGATCGTGTCCACATCCTCGGCCGTAAGTTTCACCAACTGCGCCGGAGCAAAAACACGCCATGAGTAATCGAAAGTTAAACCTGTCAAAACTTCTTTGGTGCTTACACTGATATTCAACTTCTGCCGTTCGACGTTTGCACTTTTCGGGATCGTGGGGATGCCTCGTTGAACAAGCCAGCTTATAGCGATTTGGCCAGGATTGGTGTTGTGCGCTTTGACTACTTTCGCAAAGTCTGGATCTTTGAAGAACTCGGGGCTGCCCATACCTAGTATACAAGTGTATTGTTAGCCTTGTAACTTAAGGGACGATTCAATAGTCATTTGGATTCTTACCAAGAGGGGAGTAAGCGGTGAGCAATATGCCCTTCTGCTCGCAATACTTTTGTAATTCGAATTGTGGGTAGAAAGGGTGTACTTCGACTTGATTTGTCACGGGAACGACCTTGACGTGAGGCAACAAGATCTCGAGGTTCTTGATAGAGAAGTTTGAGACTCCAATGGATTTAACTTTACCTGAGAACGAATGTCACTCATAAATTGTTCATGATGAACTTGACAACGATCAGTCATACCTGTATCAAGAAGTTTCTCCATCTCTTTCCATGTCTCGATAAACGTCGGGCTTTCCTCCAGGCCAGGGGAATAATCACGACCTATCGCATTGATAGTATCAGTCATGAACTTTGGAAAGCCGTATTTGGGAGGATCGTCTTACCATTGTCGGATATAAGAGCCTGTGGCCAGTGCATCAGGTACAAATCTATGTACTCCACGCCAAGTTTTGTGAGTGACTGTTCGAGCCCCTCACGTACTTTGTTATGATCGGTGTTCCTGTTAAAAGATAGGATCAGGGTAATTCTCTCAGTGATGAATCGTATAGAATACGACATACCAGAGCTTAGTGGTGAGGAAGATTTCACTTCGAGGGATACCTGATTCACGAATGGCTTTTCCCACTTCCTCTTCGTTCCCTATTTCAAGTGCCTGTAAGTGACGAGAATATTCGTTAGGATGGATTTACGCTTTGCTTACTGTATACACTAGCCTAGTAGAGATGTTAGTTGTACCTCATGAACGTGCTATAAAAAAAGAAAATACGTACTGTGTCAAGGTGACGATAGCCGTTCTGTAAAGCACATGACTATCATGAGCACAAAGTAATAGCTAGTGATCATGATATATACCTTTAACGCATTTCGACACATTTCGTATGCGCCCATCAAGCTCCTGATAGAGACCGAGTTGTATCAGTCGTTGAATCATGGTCAAAACAGAGGGAAAACATACCCTAAGCCGATTGCGGGTACCTTTATCCCATTGTTGAACGTAAAATGAGGAATATCGGCTGCCATTGTGAGTTGTTTCTGATTGAGAGCAAGGGTGTTCAAGTTATTTGAAGAATGAAGAAGAGAGGTGGAGGATGTACAGCTACAGCATCACGACCTTGCGATATATACCGGCCTACCTGAGGCTGCGCTGCGCTGTGAGGCTAAATGCCGGAGACATACGAATACCCATCGTGCATCGGGCTATCTGCAGAATGCTGCATGTACGAAACTCACTATTGAGAGTTTACAGCGAATCGTCCCCCCGACAGTCCACAGATGTCCGACTCAACCGGCTGAAGGAGACGTTGTTGCACAATGTCCGAAGTGTCGGTAATCAAACTTTCGGAGCTATTAGTTTGTACTTGCGTGTGCTTTTGTGCCGGATACCATGATCACTGACGTGTATGGTTAGTACGTCAGTGATGGTGCATCTCTGTGTCCGATCCGAGGTGGTGAGTCATTTGGGGAAGCAAACCCGAGCCCACAGCTACGAAACGCTACCATAAAAAGAAGTCAGCCACAATTCTGAAGAAAGTTAAACGGTACGTAGCGCCATAGACCTTAAAAATCCCGACCCGACTACCGGACTACCGGACTAGTTGGATATCCTCAAACTTTGATTCTTATCGCCGGCCATAGAGGAATCTGAGACGCGAGCGGAACTGATAAAACGGCAAATATAAATCGTGATTATTCTCCGCTACTGTCCACACTTCTACTCCCTGACTACCCCTGCCTTGTCAAATGGCCATCCGAGTTGTTCATAGGACCATCCGAAAAGTATCCCCTCCGGTGCAATCACTGGATATACTAATGTTCTGTGCTGACCAGGCTTCTTATGAACGGCGTTGATCGTGTTAACTTCTTCCGGAGTGAGATTCACCAACTACGTCACCGAAGCAATGTGTCGTGAGCATTAGCATATCATCTCAATTGAATGTAGAGAACTAACAGTTATATTCGTCTTCTGACGTTCGACGTTGGCACTTTTACAAATAGTGGCGATACCACGTTGAACGAGCCAGCTAATCACTATTTGCGCAGGATTGGCTTTGTGTGCTTCTACGATTTTGGCGTAGTCTGGGTCACTGAAGAAAACAGGCTTTCCCATGCCTAAAATTCGGATCGAACAGTCAGACATCCCTTCGAAAATACAAGCGAGAATTGTGTGGTACCGAGAGGCGAGTATGCACTGATCAAGATACCCTTTTCCTCGCAATATTTTTGTAGCTCAAATGATGGCAAGAATGGGTGTACCTCGACTTGATTTGTAGCAGGTACGACTTTGGCATGAGGGAGCAGAACCTCAAGGTTCTTGATTGAAAAGTTAGAGACACCAATGGACTTGACTTTGCCTGTGTAGAACCAATGATCAGGTTCGCCACTGTCACCCGCGGATCATAAGATTGTAGACTTTACCTGTATCGAGGAGCTTCTCCATCTCTTTCCACGTTTCCACAAACGTTGGGCTATCTTCCGGGGAAATAGCAGTTTCTGATGTTACGAAGCGTATAAGATAAAAAAAGTATCGTCAGAGATTGACAGAAGTCTACCAACCATCGCCTATAAGCGCTTGAGGCCAGTGCATCAAGTATAGGTCGATGTACCCGACGTTGAGCTTCGCAAGGGATTCTTCGAATGCTTCGCGGACCCTGCCATGATCTGCACTCCTATTTAGAGCCTTTCAATGAGCTCATTCCGGCCTGATGATGACAATGAGTTCAAAAGACGTACCAGAGTTTCGTAGTGAGAAAAATTTCGCTTCGAGGTATACCAGATTCACGGATGGCTTTTCCGACGAGTTGTTCATTATCTAGCATTCACGTCATGACCAGATTTAATCGCATTAGAGAACAGAGATAGACTCACTGTATCCACAAGCCTGGTAGATTAATTGTGACCGTCTGTTTAGTTTGTACGGTCAATACTAGCACCACAAAAGTGCACGCACCGTGTCAATATGGCGGTATCCGTTCTATTGAACAACATGCAAGGAATATGTAAGCCCGCGGAGTATGATAAACGTAGGCTTTACTCCTACCTTGATTGCGTTCTTACACATGCCTTCAACTTGGTCGAGACCTCCACTTCTGTCAATCCAGCATCTGCAAACACCGCAGAAGTCTTGTAAGAGACTGTCATGCTCCTATAACACACAAAGACCTACCCCATGCCAATGCCAGGAATTTTGAGTCCATTGTTGAATGTAAATTGGGGGACGAGAGGAGCAGACATGATTAGCGATAGTGAGCGACTATGGGTGCAGGGGGTGAGTGAGTATCTCAGAGCAGTAAAGTTCAATGCTCACTGTACAAATACCCATCGAATGCCAGGGCGATCGTATTATGCATCCACATCTCGGAGTTATTGCTTGTGGATCAAGTTTTAGCTAGCTGCCGTTGGATAATCAATGAGTAAACTCGGCCGATAATTACCTACTAGGATGACTTTCCTGTCGATTCCCGAGTACCTCGGGATTGCGTGTTATCCAACGCCACTTACTTTGTGTTAGTAAGCTAGTAGCGATTATCCGTCTGTATTTTCCCTGATCAGCTGTTAAATGACGGAGCCAATATGTCGTTACCGAGCATGATAGGTAATGGTGATTTTAAGTAATGGTGAGTCTGATTTGAAACAATCAGATCGCGAAATTGCAGACTGTCTAGCGGCGATGATGAGGTCGTATGCCTAAAGTATAGACTAGACTCCCAGTAAATAGAGTGAAATGGGCTTAAAAATACCGATGAAACGATGTGATTGGTAATGAAGCTAGCTACTTGCTTGAAAAGACTGTGACCTGCTCCGTCATAACACTGCGTGAGAATCCGGATGAGCCGTTGTATATAAATTATACCACAGAAATCCAGGTCTGAGGACTTACTTTGAATACCCTAAACTGCAACTATAGAAATTTGGTACGGTTAGTGGTCCAGGATCAAACTCAAATTCTCAAAGAGTTTTGCGTCTCGAGGGCCTTGTGGCGTCAGGGCCGAAGCGGGCCGAATATGTGCCCGAGCTTCGGCCTGCGGCGGCTTGAACTCGAAGAGTCTCGAACGTTGACCACGCCGACGGCTCTCAATCCGACTTCGTTCTCTTGAAATCGTGTTCGTATCAACCATTCTAGCAAGTAAGACGAGAATCTCTCGAGATGAGGGAAGTCGACTATTGTGAACTTCCGTACACTAAATTCATTATGAAGTAAGTACCTCTGTTCAAGCTACCTACTGATTGACCACGATGTGAGGGTCAATATCTTGTCGAACTCTATGCAAAGTGTCTCTACTATGACTCGGAAACCTAATCATCCTTTACGAACCCTCCCTCCTTCAAATTCCACCCGAGTTGCTCGTACGTCCATCCAAACACTTCTCCAGGTTTAGACCCGCCGTACGTCATGAGCGACCTATGCTGGCCCGTTTTCTTGTGAATCGAGCTGACAGTAGTCAACTCTTCAGGCGAGAGAGATATCAACTGCGATTCAAAATCCACATTTCAGTAATCGTTCGGTTCTCCCTACCACCAGATTTTGATATGACTCACAGTGATGTTCGTCTTCATACGTTCGACGTTCGCGCTTTTGGGGATGGCAATGATGCCTCGTTGGACGAGCCAGCTGATAGCGATCTGTGCTGGGTTGACTTTATGGGCTTCGACGATCTTGGCGTAATCAGAGTCCTGGAAAAATTCAGGTCGTCCTTGGCCTGTAATACACATTAATATCGTTCGCATGAGTTTGGATCACCCGAGAGGGAAAGGATGGGGATTTATCGTACCGAGAGGCGAATAAGCAGTCAAAAGTATCCCCTTGTCTTGACAGTATTTCTGTAATTCGAACTGAGGATAAAGCGGGTGCAACTCGATTTGGTTAGTCACGGGTACGACTTTGGCGTGAGCGAGTAGAGTCTCGAGTGTCTTGATAGAGAAGTTAGAGACCCCGATAGATTTGACTTTGCCTGAGAAGAGTTAGCCATTGTTTACAGGAGGTAGACGCGTGTATATTACCAGTGTCGAGGAGCTTCTCCATCTCTTTCCAAGTCTCTACGAGGGTGGGACTTTCGTCAGGTTGCAGAGCTTGGCCTGTCATCGATTTACGACGATAAACACGTGAGTTATGATGATGAACGGTGAAATAAGAAGAGTCACCTGCAAACCCTCCAGAGGCAGATATAATCGCTTGAGGCCAGTGCATCAAGTACAAGTCGATGTATTCGACACCAAGTTTTGCAAGTGAGTCTTCGAACGCTTCACGGACTCTACCATGGTCGCTGTTACTGTATATGGTACAATATCAGTCATATTTTCGCTGTAAGTGGAGATATATGCGCTTCGAAACGTACCCCAACTTCGTGGTGAGGAATATCTCGCTTCGGGGAACCCCAGACTCGCGAATGGCTTTGCCTACGAGCTGTTCGTTATCTGGGGAACATGAGTTCAAATATCGACATGATTGAATGATTATATATTTGCTTACTATATCCACAGGCCTGTTAGATACAACAAATCGTCGTTTAATCCAACTCAAATGGCATGACATCAATGGACTCAGTACCGTGTCGAGATGGCGGTAGCCGTTCTAAGGGAAGGAAAGTACGTTAGGAGGATAACTGAATTTCGAGATATAATCGACGTAGCTTACCTTTATCGCGTTCTTGCACATATCTTCGATTTTGTCAAGGCCACCGTCGGCACCCATCCAGCAGCTGTCGAATTGTCAATAATCGACGTTCGACTCTCGTCCCTTTGACCCTCCGCTCGAACGATATAACGCGACTTACCCCATTCCGACACTGGGCACCTTGATACCGTTGTTGAACGTGAACTGAGGGACGTCTGCGGCGGCCATGATTTCTGCGAGATGGTAGTGGATGAGAGGGAAGGTCCTCTTAAACGATTTCTGACTGGCAGCTACAGGTATTGGTAAGCTTCAGACTTGGCGAAACGCGATAAGTACGACAGAGGACCATACGCGATCACGTGAATGGCGCCTATGTACACGAGACCGCGAGTCGTGCGTGTTGGCCTGACACCATCATTACAACGAAGTCCAAGACTTGGCTTCGTCCTTATAACCTCTGGAACTTCCAAAGTTCACTTGCACACTTAACGCACGACGATGGCTTCAAATAAGCCAGTGTTTGTAAAGAAAGGTAGGGTAAGTCTTTCTCCGAGTGACGCGACTAAAGTTGCTGCTAATGCTAATGGCGGTTCTTTGCAGGTCCAGCAGACACCGGAAATCGCAAAGATTCTCGAGGAGAGATACCAGCCCTCACGAGTTCAACCACCTAACACCCACCCGATACTTCAGGCTGTACCGAAACTTGCGTACTATGGCGTAGGAGTGACGGCGGACGAACTGGAAGAATATGTTCTTGGCCCGAGCAACTTATACCGCTCTGATCCACGTTTTGGTGCCGACATGTGCGTTCAGTTTGCTTTTAATAGATTGGTAAGACGCCTCAGCAAGAAAGTCGGCTTTCGGCTCAAGCTGGAGGTTCTTGTCTCGCCCAAATACGACATGGCCATATCATTCTATTCCAACTATGAGTTTGAAGATAAGCAGCTCCCATATGAAAATGAACAAACGAAGATCTATACGATCATGAGAATACTAGGATTACCGAAGGAACGCTGTGGAGAGTGGCACTATGCCTATGATTGCGGGACGTTCGATTTACGGACGAAGCCGTGGGAACGACCGACACAGAAGGAATGGGATACTATCAAAAGGCTATACGCGGAAGACGGGGTAGATATGGAAAAGGTGAGTGTTTTATCTGTTTGTCCTTGTCTGGTCGAGGTCCTGAAAATATTTCTGCAGGCGTTAGGATGCACATACGCGCTGAGAGTGATACGAGATTCCGTCTATTGCTAGGCTAGGTATCGAAGATTTGGACGTGACTGCTATATCCAAAGCTAGGCTCCGAACCCCATATATATCCACATTTGTACAGTTCACTACTACATACCCGATTATACAGTTTGTCATTCTGACCCATTCAACGCAATATCCATCGTAATTTCTGGTAGTTCATCTATTTTTTGTTCCATCGTCCGAAGCTCGGGTGTTTTGACATAGGTGACCCAGGAGGACGAGTTCGAAGAACATGTTCTCAAGACTGAATATCAGGCGCAGCAGCGATTCATGTATGGAAAAGCGAATAAGGCCCTCAAAGGCGGGCTTCGGCAGTAGCCAGTGTCACCCATGGACGCCCTCTTTGACCACTATATCCCACCGCTAACTTGAACGTTATGACTTTAGAAACTACTGGTATAGTTTTGGTTACGGTACTATCCTAGCCGAAGGTGAGTAGAACCCTCAAGTTAAAATGTGAACCGCCGAACTTTGTCGAGGCCGTTCATGTGTGATGCATGGAAACGTCTCGATCAGCCTAGTATATAACGTTGAGCCGTACGAAATTACTTCCCAGAGCTCAGAACCTATAGTGGCTTTAGGTATACCAACCACGTCCAAATCGGTAACTAGCCTAGGAATAGACGGAATCCCGTATCATTCTCTCCGCATATGTGCATCCCAACGCCTATAGAGATATTTTCAGGACCTCTGCAAGACGAGGACAAACAGATCAGACACTCACCTTTTCCATATCTACCCCGTCTTCCGCGTACAGTCTTTTGATAGTATCCCATTCCTTCTGTGACGGTCGTACCCACGGCTTCGTTCGTAAATCAAACGACCCGTAAGAGTCGTAGGCATAGTGCCACTCCCCACACCGCTCCTTCGGCAACCCTAATATTCTCATGATCGTATGGATCTTCTTTTGTTCATCTTCATACGGGAGCTGCTTGTCTTCGAACTCATAGTTGGAATAAAACGATATGGCCATATCGTATTTGGGCGAGATGAGGACTTCTAGCTTGAGCCGAAAGCCGACTGCCTTGCTGAGGAGTTTCACCAATCTATTAAAAGCGAATTGAACGCACATGTCGACACCAAAACGTGGATCAGAGCGGTATATACGTTTCTTGATGACATATTCTTCAAGTTCGTCCTCAGTCATTCCTATCCCATAATACGCGAGCCTTGGTACGGCCTGAAGCATCGCATGCGTGTTAGGTGGCTGAACTCTTGAGGGCTGGTATATCTTCTCGAGCATCTTTGCGATTTCCGGTATTTGCTGGACCTGCAAAAAATTCGCCGCTATTAGCAACAGCCTTACCTGCGTTACTTGGAGAAAGACTTACTCTGCCTTTCTTTACAAACACTGGTTTATTTGAATCCATATTACCGTGTATCTATATCAAGTATAAATTTGCAGCGGTACCACAGCGTAGAAGTTAGGTGAGGTTATGGTCAGTGAATGAGTGCAGTGAACGGCTTCAAGTCACTTCGAGTTCGAGTTCAATCGGGACTATTTCGGGCCGGCCTATGACATAACGTCCGGACAACGGACTCCGGCACTCCGAGCAGTGCCAGGCCACTTGTGGGACCAACGTTGATCATGAGCAGAGCAACGAGGACCTCCTACTCTTTACCTTCAACCAGATAGCTGCCATGTCGTTTGATCCTGCCTCTGGAGTTACCGAAGCCCTCAAACGCGAAAAGCTCATCCCCAATGTCATCCCAGAGACATTCATACCCTCCATGCTCTTTTCGATAATATACCCAGGAGGCAACGAGGTGATTCTCGGCAATGAGCTGTCGACAAACGACACTGCGGAGGAACCAGATATCAGCTTTGCTCCGCTGAGCATGCCAGTCGAACAAGCTGATAGCGAGGGAGACGAAGTCGCATACACGCTGGTCATGTTCGATCCAGATGTCCCTACGAGGGCAGATCCACAGTACAAGACGTTTAGGCATTGGGTGGTACGTATGGGACACGGTGGGTTGACATTGATACTCACGCGACGTTTGGTAGATCACAGGATTACAGTCGCCTGCGGACTCATCGGCAGCCACCGCGAATTCAGCTGCTTTGAAGATACATCCATCAGTTACACCGTATCGACCGCCGGGTCCACGTCCAGCGTCGGGTGTGCACAGATACAGTAAGTGACATTTGCGAACACATGGATTGTACGGTTTTAATCGTCATGATTATGTTACAGCTTTTCTTTTGTTTCAAGAGCCATCATCAAAGCCATTTTCAATCCCACCAGATGCCCCGGAGAGAAACAATGATACTTTGGAGAGTAGAAGGCATTGGAACGCCATTGATTTTGCAGAGAAATACGGCTTGAAGCTTGTAGGGGCAAACTTTATGCTCATCACGGCGCCTCCTGCGACGGAAGAGTAATCTTCTGGTGCTAGGTGCAGGAGACGATCATGTCGGAGATGTCATGATATATATTTCTAGTACAACTAGTAAGTCAACACAGCGACGAAACTCGAGTTGTTGGGTGATTCGCCGACTGCGCTACAATGGCCATCTCTGGATGGATCAGCGCCGTTGCCTTACTTTCTCGACCTCCACCGTGTCCATGAGTCAGGACGAATTTTAGTTTCAGACGATTCATTTCTTTTGATATGGATTCCTGCTGGAAACGTCGTCAAGCAGGATGGCTATCATTTACCGATGGTGAGCAGTGTTTAACATTCCTCGAGGCTCGGATGTCAACTCAGTCTATTTATTCCATGCGGGGGACTAAGTTTTGGAAAACGAGGATCTGGAGGGTATCTAAATTTTCTCTTCGACTCGCACGACGACATGTTCTATCGCCATTCTTTGATCTTGGAATATCCGGACACAGCAACGCTCTGTTAGAATTCAAGGTTCGCATTCCTATCATTCTAGCCTCAGACGATGTCTAGTCAACCCATCGCATAGACGCTTCGGATTGACCCCTCTACAGTACCGGAACGACTAGGCTCGCGATCTTTGAAGTTCGCCATCCCAAAGCGATACCCGTCTAGAGCCGAGACTATGATGTGGCCATGAACTGTTTGACCGTTGACAAGAAGGCCCAGCAAGGTGGTACCTCAGGCTAGGTACCCATGACACCCAGCGCATCCAAGATTAAGCGGGGTCAAGCAACGCGAGCACCTTGTCTAGACCGCGTCGAACGAGCTGTCATGACCCTCCAAGCTGTTCCTTACCATGCGGGCGCCCTGGTGTCTCGTTTCTTTGAACAGCACCGCGTCACTGGTAAAGCTCTCCGTCGCTGAAACGAGTATGGTTTCCGTTTTCAACGTCTAGCTCCTCCCTATGCATGCTTCGATTGACGATGTCTGCGTCTCTTTTTTGTCGGCGGGCTAGGTATTCGTTAAACGCCCTATCTAGATTATAGCACGGGGTTTACCACGCCAATCAGCGCCCTCAAGCGGTACGACAAGATACTTGGAACTCCAAGAGAGACTTGTAAAATCATATGTATGATGCTGTACGATTTTGCTCAACCCCGTTCACTTGGATCTAACATCGTACCATCTATTTGACGGCTGTTGCTCATTCGCTAACCTACACCGTAGCAGTACCCCCTGGATATGTTTTGAGGAAGTGGCACTGCGTGTTGTCGGTCATAGTACGTCGAGACTCCCGAAATGAGTTGAGTGATAGTCGCGGGGATGGGACTGTATATTGGTGAGTAGCGTTGCTGGGGTAATTGGTATACGTTGGCTTGGTTTTAACGTTTCAGTGTAGGATTCTAGATCATCTATATGTGAAGTTCAAGAAGGCAAGGAGTAAGTTCGAACGTCGAAAGTAAGTTGACTTACATCTGGCCAGGGCGCATCAAAAAATGACCTTCTGTGAATTGATGTCTAGACGATGACGCTGACTCCCGACCCGGTGTATCCGTATACCATATTGGAGAAAGTCAGCAGGTACAGTAATATGAGGTGAGCACTACAAGCCGTTGAAGTGATAACCGCTGCCTCATACAGACTCTCACTGGCATGTTCCGCCCTAATTCTAATGCAATCGAGTCCAGCTCGTTTCGACGCAAATCACAACAAACGCACAACCTCATCTCTAATGAATGAGATCATCGGGATGGAACGAAGGGGCGTTCTTGCATGCTGAGGATTCTTCGAACCGTTGAACCCTTCTCCCGACAGGCTGACATGGGAAATCACGTCTCGCTTAACGAGTTATACTTCGGGCTTCGAAGCCATCAAGCCACTAGCAACAGGAATACGAGGATAGTTAAATACTAGTGTTTTTCTGAGATCATGACGACCTACCTCTTTCACCTCTCAACTTATCGTCAGCAATGGCTAAACATGATTTGATTCTCGGTAAGTCTGGTTTTTCTTTTCTTCTACTACTAAGAGCAGGGTGCTCATTCATCACCTCGTAGGCCCTTTGCTTATTGGCATCCTGTGTGCGTTTTTTTTGCGCGTTGTGTAGGATCTTGCTAGTACTGACGTCGGAGCGTTCGATGCAGTCAACACGTACCTTTACGGAGTTGTCACGTATCAGTTCGCGCTGTACCACAAGACAAGTGAGCGAACGCTGCCTTGGGCTTACATCGATGAAACTGACCGGCTTGTCTTTCTTTCGAACATGTACAGAGTTCAATGACCCACCAATCATCAAGTGCGTACTTTACACGGAACTTGTTATGAAAGTCTTGCTGATTGAGACATTAGGTATATGGTATTGTTCTTGTTCGTACTGGATACGGTGCATAGTGTGGGGTGAGTTGCTTGAAATCGATATCGCACTTTTGCTGACTATCGAACCTACTTTATAGTGTCATGTGGATGCTATGGGGGTATTGGTGCGTCCAGGTATTCCGGTGCCAGGACAATGCACGGTGATTGAAGACTCGCTTTTTCTCAGTGTCGATGGTTATGACGATCCTACGATTCTGACTAGTCAGTCATGTTTATTTTTAAGCTTATTCTTCGTGACTTATCCCTCTTGTTCATTTCTAGTCGGCCTCTGGCCATATACCTTCACACCTATCGTCATTGGCCTGACTTCCATGGCTACACAGTTGTTCCTAGGCTGGCGGTGCGTTAATATTCAAGTCCTTGGTTTCCATTTCCATCCTTGTCTAAATCAATATCCGTAACAGCATCTATCGCCTCTCCAAGAGCAAAGTGGTCTATGGGATTGCGATCGCTCTGTCGGTACCCTCATTCCTACTCGGCATAACATGTGGTATCAAAGCTTGGATCATCAAATAGTGAGCGGCTTTCCGTTTCGCGTTCTTGAACGCAGCTTACGATTTTCGTTTCATGTGCTCAAGTTCAGACAAGTTGAGCGAGATCAATGGGCTTTCTACCGCGTGGTTGGTGACGCAAGTCGCCGCAGACGTCTTTATCACAGGTATGTTTAGCACCATCGACCGCCACCATGAAAAACAAAGCAGTCCTGGCAAGCTTATAATCGCTCTTATACGTTGAACCACTACTAGGCACGCTTGGATATCTGTTCGCACGCATCAAGACAGGCTCTCGAAGGGCAGACTCCGTCATCAACCAGCTCATCCGCGGCTCCATCCAAACCGGTCTGTTCGCCGGTATTTTCTCCCTTGGAGATCTTATTGCTTTTATCAAAATGCCAGGTACCAACCTTTATGGCATTTTTGCTTTTTCGATCAGTCAAATCTACACCAACGTAAGTACGCGAACCGGTTTGGCGTTTTTTTTTTCGCTTTCAGTGTTTATAGATCTCTGACCATGATGGTGCGCTATGCAGACTCTACTCGACACTCTCCTTTCACGTCGAGCTATCAGGCAGCAGCTGAACGGGACGTTTCAAATCGATGATATCTTGGTAAGCGTCCCTTTGACCATCCACCTCAAATATTAGTAGTATGCTCTCGTTCTTATCTATCCAACTCTCTTCAACTCGAACCCAATACTAATATGGATATATCATAGGGCGTAGCACCTTCTACCGTGCGATTTGCCGGTGCAGATATCTCCACCGCATATACCAGCACGGTTGGGAATATTCCGTTAGACCAGGTTTCGGCGCGGAAGGAAACCGTGGTCCTCATAGAGGAGCCACCGCACGGTTCGAAATATTCGGTTGCCACGTCGGTATAAGATCTCTCTGGCTATTACTCTGGTGATTTCGATGTCGGTATGATAGGTTCGGAATAATAATAAATGTGTGGTTTGTTTGGTATGAGTGATTCTCGCAGGAACTGTCAGCGCCTTCGTCAGGCTCTTACCCACCAGAGTTTGCTTGAAGATGAATAAACATATACTAGCGACGAAGCATGTGGATCATGTTCTTCCCGTTTAAACTACCTACATACGCGACGGTCCACGGATAGTTTCTGGAAACCCGCAACCACGACATCGTCCTCTGAATCCCTAACGCCACAGATCTGTGCGGAATGGATAATGATAGTCCGCCGCGTCCGCGTTTCCGCCGCGACAATCCAGAAGCAAGCCAGCGACGTCCACTTCGACAGCGGCACTCTGTCGTCATTAGGTAGTAAATCATCCCCGTCGTTTCCGCTCGAGTTTGAAGCGAATCGGATAGGATGAATCGAATTTGAGATATGTTTCAGTTGATAGAACGGGGATCTCGGAGTCCGAGTGTCCCATGGCACCAAGGAAGGAAGATGGCTGTGGCGTAAGAGATAGAATGGGTAGCCGGGGTACATGAAAACGACATATTAAACATTAAACATATATTAAATTAAATTAAACATATATGATCGATGTCCCTCGGACTAACAAACCAAATGTTATCAGGTTTCGATTGTCTTATCTCATATTTCAACTCCCGCTATGCCCGTTCACTTTCATTACTCTCGCCTTATTGACCTTTCTTACCGGGTTCCTGATCCCACTTCTCCGACATCTGTCTCTTTTATAACATTCAACTTCAGACCTCTTCCGCATATTTCGATTCTTTAAAATTCCTGAATATCTATCCTTTATTGTTTCCTGTTTATCCTTCGACCCAAACCGGTATCGAGACCCCAGACCACTCCCGAGCGCTTCGTATGTCCTCATTTGTCTAAGAATCGTATTCGAATCCCCGTACAGTATGTACATGACCGGTATTCCCTTGCAAGTGATTTTAAAAATTCTGGCTTTTACTGTCCTTACTTCCGCGGGTTATTTCTGAGTTATTAATTCCTCAGTCCCAAACCGGGATCGATACCCAAAGCCACGCCCGACCAATGTCATTACTGAGGTCTGCCACCTCTTCCCTTCATCCACAATCATATTTAAATTCTGTCCGAATGCCGACTCCATTTAGTCTGGCTGGCAACTCAACCCAGCTGCGAGATTATGCTCCGTTCACAGCATAAGTATTTCCTGATATCATTTTTGAAACTCCGACTCTAGATACGGCCCTCCTTACTGGCAACTATGCCCGCGACAGAGGATTCACCACCATCAACCTACCTCACCGACACTAATATCTCTGCTTGCGTGCAACTCATACAAAGAGCTGCCGAAGCGAAGCGAGACGGCCTCTTGTTCTGACGTATCGATGTAACATCGCATCACTTTCGTATACCGCGTAGGCCAGGCCTATATCAACACTAGGCCAGAACTCTGTGGATGATGATCAAGTTCCAGTCTACACTTAGTAGGTACAGTGATATGAGGTGAGTGTTGCAAGCCGAAGTGATAACCTCACTGTACAGATTCTCACTGGCATGTTCCGCCCTATTTGTAAAGCAATCGAGTCCATCTCATTTCAACGCAAATCACAACGAACGCACAACCTCATCTCTAATGAATGAGATCATCGGGATAGAACGAAGGCCTGGAGCTCTTGCATGTTGAAGATTTTTCGAACTGTTAGGCACTTCTCTCGACAGTCTGACATGGGAAATCACGTCTCGCTTAACGAGTTATACTTCGGGCTTCGACTCAGCCATCAAGCCACTGGCAACAGGAATATGAGGATGGTTATATACTAGTGTTTTTCTCTGATCATGGCAACCCACCCCTTTCACCTCGTATCTGACCGCAGTGTCTTACAACTTGTCGTCTGCAATGGCTGGCCATGGTTTGATTCTTGGTACGTCTGCTTGTTAGCGTTAAGAGCATGATACTCATTGATCTCGTTTTGTTCGTAGGCCCTTTGCTCGTTGGCATCTTATGTGCGTTCTTCAATGCTTCGTACGTGTGTTCAAGGATTTTACTGAACTCGGTGCTAGTTAACACATACCTTTTTGGAGTTGTCACGTATCAGTTCGCGCTGTACCACAAGACGAGTGAGCGAACGCTGCAGCCTTGGGCTTACATGGATAAGGCTGGCTGACTTGTCTATCTTAAACAGAGTTCAATGACCCACCAATCATCAAGTGTGTACTATACACGGAGCTGGTTAGGAAAGTCTTGCTGATTGAAGGGACATTAGGTATATGGTATTGTTCTTGTTCGTGCTGGATACGGTGTACAGCGTGGCGTGAGTTGCTTGAAGGATCGATCTCGCGCTTTGCTGACTATAGAAACTAATTAATAGTGTCATGTGGATGCTATGGGCGTATTGGTGCGTCGAGGTATTCCAGTGCCAGGATAATGCATGGTGATTGAAGACTCGCTTTTTCTCAGTGTCGATGGTTATGACGATCCTAGGATTCTGACTGGTCAGTCATGTTTATTTTTATGCTTATTCTTCGTGACTTATCTCTCTTTTTTATTTCTAGTCGACCTCTGGCCGTATACCTTGACACCTATCGTCATCGGCCTGGCCTCCATGGTCACCCAGTTATTCTTAGGCTGGCGGTGCGCAAATATTCAAGTCCTTGGTTTCCGTGTCGTTCCTTCTCTAATCAATATCCGTAACAGTATCTATCGCCTCTCCAAGAGCAAAGTGGTGTATGGAATTGTGATCGCTCTGTCGGTACCCTCATGCCTATTCGCCATAACGTGTGGTATCAAAGCTTGGATCATCAAGTAGTGAGCGGCTTTCCGAGTCGTGTTCTTGAACGTATTGACTGACGATTTTCGTTTCATGTGCTCAAGTTCAGACAAGTTGAGCGAGATCAATGGGATTTCTACCGCGTGGTTGGTGATGCAAGTCACTGCGGACACTTTCATCACAGGTACGTTTAGTACGGTCCGCCATCATGAAAAAGCAGTCCCTGCAAGTGCTCTTATTATTATTACTACTACTAGGCACTCTCGGATATTTGCTCGTGCGGTTCAAGACAGGCTCTCGAAGGGCAGACTCCGTCATCAACCAGCTCATTCGCGGCTCCATCCAAACGGGCCTGTTCGCTGGTGTTTTCTCCATCGGGGATCTTATTACTTTTATCAAAGTGCCAGATACCAACTTTTATGGCATGTTTGCTTTTTCTATCTGTCAAATTTACACCAACGTGAGTACTCGAGCCGGTTTGCGTTTTTTTTTGCTGTCAGTATTCGTGGATCTCTGACGATGATGGCGTGCTATGCAGACTCTACTCGATACTCTCCTTTCACGTCGAGCTATCAGGCAGCAGCTTAACGGGACGTTTCAAGTCGATGTTGATATCCTAGTAAGCGATGTTCCTTTGGCCATATGCTAACCTCATATCTTAGTACGCTCTCGTCCTTATCTGTCCAATTCTCTTCGACGCGAACCCAATACTAATATGGATATATCATAGGGCGTAGCACCTTCTACCGTGCGATTTGCCGGTGCGGATATCTCCACCGCATATACCAGCACGGTTGGGAATATTCCATTAGATCAGGTTTCAATGCAGAAGGAAGTCGTCGTCTATACGGAGGAGCCGTCGCACGGTTCTAAATATTCGGTTGCCACGTCGGTATAAGATCTCTCTAGCTATTACTCTGGTTATTTCGACGTTGGTATGATAGGTTCAGAAAATAAGAAGTGTGTGATTTGTTTGCTATGAGTAATTCTCGCAGAGACTGTCCTCGTCAGCCCCCTGCCCACCAGAGTTTGCTTGAAGATGAAAAAATATATATTGGCAACGAAGCATGTGGATCGTGTTCTTCCCGTTTAAACTGCCCGCATACGCGATAGTTCACGCATAGTTTATGGAAACCCGCAACCACGACATTGTCCTCTGGATGCCTAACGCCACAGATCTGTGCGGAATGGATAATGATAGTCCGCCGCCTCCGCGTTCCCGCCGCGACAATCCAGAAGCAAGCCAGTGACGTCCACTTCGACAGCGGCACTGTAAATCATCCCCGCCGTTTTCCGCTCGAGTTTGAAGCGAATCGGATGGGATGAATCGAACTTGAGATATGCTTCAGTTGATAAAATGAGGATCTCGGAGCCCAGATGTCCTATGGCACCAAGGAGGGAAGACGGTTGAGGACGACATGTGGCGTTAGAGATAGAATGGGTAGCCGGGGTATGTACATGAAAATGACAGATTCTGACATGTCGATGTAACATCGCATCACTTTCGTATACCGCGTATGCTGTTCCTATATCGACATTAGGTTAGAACTCTGTAGATGACGATCAAATCGCAGTCTACACTTACAGGCGACATATAACTAGGGCCTGCCAGTGTTGTCATTGGTGAAACAGCTACGGACGGTTGGAAAGTTACTGAGAATTCAGTTGGATTTTTAAGATATACCCGTTAGTGATACCATAATATAGACTGCCGGGTATCGCGTCGGATGTGCACAGACGCAGCAGGCGACGTCCATAAGTACAATCCGCATGACATTGATCACCATGACTGTGTCGCACCTTTCAGAAGCCTCTCTTAATTCCGCTGGAGGTTTCTGTAAATTGAAACAGTGATGCTTTAGAATTGAGAAGACAGTGAAACCGTGACGCCGTAATATTAACCGTGCGCTGCCCTGCGCAGATCTGAAAAATGCTGTCAGTATATCTTGAAAATTGCGACAGAAGAGTAATCAATGGGTTGCTCAGCAATTTACGGTGTTGAGAGTTGAGTTCAAGTTGTTATGAGAGACGGTTGATTGAGCCTCGACTGCGGCACTAGCCGGTTGCGCCACAATGGCCATGCCGTACCATATCTGGACAAATTAGCGCCTCTGTCTTTCTTTCTCGACCTCCACCAGGACGAATTTTGGTCTCGTGCGTTTCGTCCCTGTGTCGCATCTTTGACTGTTTATTTCAATCCGATACCTACCAGAAATGTCGACTAGCAGGATGTCTGTCTCAACCCTGGGGAAACCGTTCTCGGCCGATTTAATATCAAATACGGACCGATGGTGAGTTTATGGTCACTGTGTTTACATGTGCTACGAATTGCGAGTTTGAAGTAGCCTCGCACTTGGGCAAGTAGCTTCTCTTTACATTGGTAGTAAAACTGAATATTGACTCATTCTCTGTTACAGTCCCTTGAATATCGATTATGACCCTGAACGTCCGAACGTGAGCCACAGATATTTTCTTATCGTTAATCAAGCTAACGTGGACGGATAGTAACCAACAAAAACGTGTATTAACGCCACTATTGTTATCTACACGCATTTTACACGAGGCAGCTCAACAAGTAGGGGACAAAACACGATCACATGACCAAAGTCACGGGCGTCCACGCGTCCAAATACCTCGTGTTGACCCTGTGTTGGACTTGCCGAGCGCCGAGGTTCGACTTGCCCTTCACTCCATTCGACGACCTCGGTTTCCTGTGCTAGAGCTCTTTTCGAGTATCTTATCTTTAATCCGCTGTTGTAGGTGTGGAGGGGGTGTTTGGTCTGCATTGTCGTGAGCGTAAGGTGAGTAATATTCTCGCCAATCAGTAAATTACCCTACCCCTTATAGGGTCTAAAGCACGCGGCGGTGCTACCTGCACAGAAGATTCCTTTCGCGCTACAGACCCTTCCAGTAACGTTCTTCGTCCAAGGTTGCAAGCCAATCCAAATCATCAGTTTCTTTCTCGTTCAACCGCAGCTGTACCAACCACAGTTGTTATCATCCTCATTCCACCCACTGCATCCATCATCTCTTGATCTATACCACACCGCCACCATCTCTCTCGTATTTTCATTGCCACTTTCTACATTCACGACTTGTTTTACTACGACTCTGTAACGCGTCTAACGTCCTCAAGAACATTGTCATCATCATCGCACATTAGCCTCAAGAACAACTCACGATCAACTATGCGCAATTCAATACTTTCTCGGCCCCCTCTGGCAGGCCCCTCGTCTCAAACCAACCTCAATCGCTCTCGTTCACCTGCTACAGATGCTGCAACGCCAACTCTCCATGACGTTCCTACCATTCGATTCATCTCATCCCATCCTTCTGAGAATATCCCTGTTCGTGCTGTGGCCCCTTTCTCCAACTCAACACCCCTTGCCCCTCGACAGCCCCAGGAAGGAGAACCTGCACGCAAACGTCTTGTACCGAAGAAGTCCAGACTGGGCCTCCTCGCTACGAAGACGAAGGAGAGAGTCAACAGAGACCTCTCAGACATCGCACGTCGCGTTGGGGCCGATACTCCATCGAGCGGTAGGGGTGGCTTTGAAATTTATGTCGACCACGATGAAGAAGAAGAGGGATCTATCATTGTAGTTCAGAAGAAGAAGTCTAGGCTGGGGTTGGATGGGATGAAGTGGGGCACTCTGGGGGAGGTTACGAACGTTCCTCACGTCGAAGATAAGGAGGACAAGGAGAACAGTGCTTCTTCTAGTGTTGTCCCGAAGGCGAAGAAGTCGATGGAAGGTTTGTTTAAAGGGAAGGGAGGAGAGGAGAACCAGAAGTGGTGGAGTATTGGGCGGGGACGGAAGGAGGTGAAGGAGAAGAAGAGTACTGATACCATTCAGCCTCGTTCAAAGAGTATGTTATATGAAAGAAAACTCTTTATGTGTGTATGTGTTGGGGAGCTGATGCTGATGTATTCAATCTCTTAGCCCCTGATCCGTTCAAGCCCTCCGATACTCGATCCAAGTTCAACTCTTTGGACGCAGGCGTACTCCTCTCCGATCCCAAACCCGAACCCCGTCGTAAATCCTCCGTCGCCACTCTCCTTGGGCTCCCCGAACGTAGCAAGACACCATCTGCTGAACAAGACCTCGATACCCCTACTAACGAACCCAACGCCTCTACCACTGGCTCCATCGCGCTGCGTGCTATGCGCTCTGTACGCTCCCTCGCACACATGACGAGTTGGGCTACGATGCGTTCTAGCTCTACCAGCTCGGACAAGGAAGGCAACCATGTATCTGACGTTACGACATCGCATACGAACTCATCTACGACCGTCACGACTGGTAAGACCAAAGCGAAATCCGATGAGAAGAAGAAGAAGAAGCGGAAGGAGGAGAAGGACAAGGAGAGTACGAAGAAGGAGAAGAAGGGGGAGGAAAGAGAGGAAGGCGACAAGGGGTTGAAGAAGGAGAAGAAGAAACGGAGCTTGCGTTTGCGGCCATCTGCTAGCAGCTTTGAAGGAGGCTCGCTTACTCGCCAGGCCAGTATGATCATGATGCCACCCGCCAAAGCGGAACAGACAGTGAAGAAGAAACAGAGCACGCTTGGACTTGGGATGCCTTCTACAATGAAGCTCAGCGCCATGCGTAGCTCGTCGAATTTGTCTGCGCACAATGCACCTCAGAAGGACCAGGATACTGCAACCATACGAGCTCGTTTGTCGAGCGATTCCGCACACCTTGTCATGGGGTCCAACGGCCGACCCGCCTCGTCTGTCTCGAGCAGCTCCTCATCTTTCCGTCCTCCATCTACACTTTCTGGCGTCTCAGCATTCGCGATGCGTTCTCCTCGTTCCTCCAATGGCTCTGTTGCCTCTGTCAGATGGGACGAAGCAGGCTTGCAAACTGTCAAAGAAATGCAACGCCGCGAACGCGAACGTCGTCGTCAGAGTATCGACCCTCCTCCGCCTAAATCGACACACGAAACCAAGGAGAGCAAGAGAGCCTCTGACGGACGTCGTCGTGCTACCATTGCCGATATTTTCCCTGAGGTTCGTCAACAGCCTTCGCAATCTTCTCTGCAACCTGCGAAATCGATTACCCCTATCGAGGAGGTCTCGGTGGATAGTGTGGAAGAAGTTGATCTATCGATTGCAAGTGTTGCGAGCACCGTGAAGAAGGCTAGGCGTAGGCCGATGTCTGAACAGATGTTTGGGAAACCGCGTCCGAAACCTATATCTGACGACGGCGACGGTAAGTGTAGTCTTCGCTGGTCTTCATGCGAAGCTGATAGTAGGATGGCAGGTGTCAAGTCGATCTTGGATGCTGCCACAGATGAGCTGGCTTCACTCATTGATCGTCTGGATCTGGAAGCTACACCGGCAGGGAGCAGGAATGGTTCTCCAGCGGAACACACAGCTATACCTCTTGGGCGTTCGATCTCGTTCAGTGTTCCTAAGGCAGCCAGCGCGCTCAAGGGTAAAGCCAAGGTATCCTTCAATCCTAATACGGACGCTCCCCTGTTGGAGACTATGGCTTCTCACACGTCGCTACGGCCACACACAACTGCGCAATCCAACAATATGTTCAACCCTGCAGCTTCTTCCGTCAGGAAGCAAACCGTGGATATTACCGACCATCGCAAGTTGGTTGGAAAGCAGATTGCACCTTGGCCGACTCTCGACTGGCAGGTCTCACCCAAACGCCTCACCTCGAAACCAAGTTCCACATTCCGCTCGTCACAAAGAAGATCCATGTCGCCTCAGAGGGAAGAGTCGTTAGTCGCCTTTGAGCCACTTATCCCTGCAGCTAGGAGGCGCCTCAGTCAAGTCGAATCGCTGCCCTCGACAGGTACTCCGACCAATATGCATACTACGGGTGTCCCGTCGTCATCCACGTTCGGATCCGGAACCAATGTAGCAAAGATTGGTAAACAGCCGTCTGTGGAGTTCGACGACGACGAGCCTACGCCTCCGTCCCCTAGTCCTCCCGCAGCCAGACATTCAAAGCGCCACTCGCGCAAATCGTCTGTGCTTTCTGCCATGTGCGATTCTGGTGCCATCTTACCGCCCGAGGCTATGAAGAGTCTGGGATTGGCTGGGTCGATGAGTGGTAAAGAGTCTGAGGCGGAGGCTGAAGATCCTGATTCAGATATTCCGGATGAACTTCAGAATATTTTGTCCGGTCAAAGCGACGACGAGTCGGTTCATGCGTTCAAGGAAGTACTCTCGTACAGACGTCACTCAAATGCGTCGATTCCTGGTGTGCCTCCCTTGGCTGCGTTGCCCTTGCCCCAAACATCTACTGAAATGGAAGAGTCGCCTACCCCCATCTTCCGCGCCACACTCATCGACGACCAAGACTGTGAGACGGATATTGACGATGCCGATGCAATGGACAGGCCCCGGGAGGATGACACGTACAAGTCGTTTGACTTCACTGGGGAGTTGCAGAAACTCATAAGCGACTCAGGACCATCTGACAGGCGAAGCTTCGTCGAGCAGCTGGAGAATGCCTTCCGTACGCCCGTCGATGTCGACCTCAACTTTTCCTTGGAACGAGAACTGTTCCTCAACAAGGACGATTACCACCCGAACTCGCCAGCATCTGATTTGCACCATAATACGCCAGTCAAGGACGCCGTGTTCGATCCCGAGATGTCATCGTCGAGCATTAGCATGAGCGAGATTGCTCGTTCCGATTCCGATCATTCACACTCATACTGTCACTCGACGGACACGTTGGACCATCTCATACGGGAGTGCGAAGAGGATATCTGTCTGCAGTATCCAATCGTAGAACGTAGTCCGAGCCCCATCCGACCAAAGGAATCAGATGGCAAACTCAATATGAGCTTCAAGTTCGGAGGTGCACCCTCCATCTCAGATGTTTCGGTCGACTCCTCGGACAAGCCTATGACGTTGTCAGATATCATTCCTCCAATTGCTCATCAATCTCCTTCGATATCGTTCGTCACGGAAGACAGTTCTGTGCTTCGATCAATCTTCGGCCAGACTTACGAGGATAATAACTCCGCGGTCAAATCAAACGAGACTCAAGCTAATCGACCGCCCTTCGCACGAAACCAGATTTTACTACGGCCACGACCACGACTGGGCTCAGACGTCAGTTCCAAGAGGCTATCGCGAGACCTTGCTAACCTTTCCAACTCCTTTGGTCACTCGAGGAACACATCTGACGCTAGCTTCACCGGCCTTGAAAACTTTGAAGAGGTCCGTCGTGGCTTCGAGTTCCACCCGAATGCGAATCGCTCGACGTTCTATCCGCCCCCAGGTGCCACTTCTTACGCATACCACAATCGTTTCTCGGTTTACAGTGTTGCCTCCATGTCTTCTTATGGCGAAGCCTTCAACTCAGGCGCCATCGACCCCTTCGGATATGCGTCCAGTCGGCCCACCTCTGGCGATATGTCCATGGCGATGTCAAGCAATATCGACGACACTTTCTCCTTCATGAAAAAGAACAATCAAAGATTGCGCTTGGATAGTGATGCGTCGAGCTTCTACTTCCGCCCTACAGCTTCTTCTCATCCTTACAGACGTAGTCGTCTTTGTAATGAGGTCAATTTCTCTGCGCTGTCGAACGGTCCTCCTGTCAGCATTTATAACCGCAGCTTTGGTGTCCACCGTCTCGATGATTCCAGTTCAAGCATCAGCCCAGTAGCTCAGTCGTCTGTGATGCAAAGCTCACAAGGAAGGCCAACTCGATTTGCTCATCACCGCCAGGAACCGTCAACAGACTCCATCATGAGCGACTTCTCTGCAGGTCACCTCGGCAGGCCCGATATCGGTGATAAGATGTTCGACAGGGACTATGGCATGACGCTCTCTTCCATCTCAGCTTCCCCACCTGACAGCTTGAACTCATTCGGTGGGCGGTTCGACCAACGGGCAGGACACGATTCAATCTTTCCCGAAGAGATGAATCAGCTGAAGGCACCCAGTGAAGACTCTCTCCCAGTATTTTCCGAAGACGACGGCGATGTCTTTAGCTCAGCTCATTCCGATGCTCAACAGGATGCTTATCAGCGCCTCCGTCAGTTCCGCCCTTTGTCGATGATCAGCGTAAGCAGCACGCATTCCTCGCCCAATGAAGATGATACAATGATCTCTGTGCGTATTATTGTCGTGTTCAATGTAGAACTTGGCACTAATGATATCTTTTAGATGCTCGGTGGAGGACATGTACGCCGTCGCTCCATCGACTCTGGTATTGACCGGTCTCCATGCAACAACAAAGAACGCAAGAAGAGAACTGCTCTGCAACATCTGGCCCGAGTACTGCGCTTCGATGAGTCTGAGGACGAGCCTGCTTCGGTTTCAGATATTCCTGACAGGTTGTCCAAGGTTTTCCCCATGGAGGGCCCTCAGTCACAAGCGTCCAGTGCTTCAGCATCTTCTGAACATCTTCCAGGAGAACGTATGACAATAGCTAGGAATGGTCAGCTTCAGATGCCTGGCCTTGGCGACAGTGCTCCCGCTGTGCAAGATGAAGAGTTATTACGCCCAAGTGAGATTACTCTCCTGCAATATGTCATTTTTATGATTCTGATATTATATTTTGTCTCAGTACAATCTACAGAAACTTCCTCTCGCCCCACGCGGACCGGCCGTTCACGATCTAGTACCGCCAGCTCTGGTGGGGAGACTCCGCCACTTCTCGCCTCTGACTGCTCTTCGGTCTCCAGTGGTTCACAGTATAGCATTGACATTGGACAGTTGAACGCTCTCTTGAAAAATGCCGCTCAATCTAGCACTGATGTTTCAAGAACTGCAACGGTCAGGGCTAGGCCTCCAGGCACCGGTCATCGAAGGCGCTTCTCACAAATCCGTGCTTCTCGAACATCCGTCTATGAAACCATCCAGGAAGAGTCTGTGATCCTGTCCAGTCCTCAGTCCTTCGAAATTCCAACCCCGCCTTCAGTACAGAGCAAGGTTCCGTCGGCAGCGTCCTCGCGCGAGTCTGTGATCATCGTCGATCCCGAATCGGGGGAGTCGTACGAAGAATACTGGGATGAAGCGAGTGGGCTGATGACAATGCGCCGCTACTGCGCTCTCCGTGAAGAAGCTCAGGAGACTGTAACCGAAAGCAAGCGTGTCTGGCATGATACTCCCTTCTCAGTCGTCGCACTGCAATGTGAGTCTACTAACCTTCATGTTCTAAGTCCACACTAATGCAAAAATCCAGCCTTCCAACCACCGAAGAACAAGACCGCTATGAGAGAACTACTTGAGGAGTCCAAGCAGAATTACGGTCCCCTGCCGTCAGAACTTCGCCCTCATCGAGTGCGTTCTCGTACTTCATCACGTGTATCACCATATCCTGTCCGTCCGCGCATCAAGTTCTCCCCAGAGCGGAAGTCTCCCGGAGTACCTTTCTCGTCTGGAAATGACGCACCCGTCTCCAACATGGCTCTCCGCGAGATATCCATCAACCCTCACTTTCCGGAGCTCTCGCAGCCGTCTACTCTTGACTTCAAGTCTTTGCCCCAATTAACCGTTCAGCCGGAGACGTCCAAGCCCGATAAGGACACAGCTAGGGCTGTTCGTCCCCGAGTCACATCCGGTGCCCGCAAGGCCACGGTAACGAAGCGTACACGCAAGTCTTCTAACAAGTCCGATAAGGAGAACACGAGCAAAGAGAATACCAGCCGAAGCTCTATCATGTCGTAAGTTCTCTACTTATAGTCAAGACTGCCTCCGTTGTAATAATGTTGAATTATGCAGAACCTCCAGTTCTTTGAGACTGTCTCGTCCACGTCCACGTGGAACAATACCCGGTCGCAAAGTCAATCAAGCTGCATGAAGACCCAAACATTTTTTCTGTACAAATATACCACGCAAACCTATCTAAAAAAAACCCCTTCATCCTCCCACCCGTCATCTCTCGAGTCCTCGGTTCTCATGGACTTGATGTCAACCAGCGGATGCACGGCATCAGAGGATTGTCTATGCTGCAAACCTATGCCCTATGCCCCATTTCTTTTTCTTTCACGTCACGATACTCTTCATCAACGACAATAACGACCACCCCTTCGTCAGCTACAAGCGGTCGAACACGCGCTCACTCCTACTCACGACGCATGATCACGTCCTAACGTTCAAAAGGCTACAATCACCCCCCGATTCTTGACCCTGTTCTTGATACGACTCGACGCTTTTCACGTTCCCGCCCTGCTTTGCTACGAATCTGAACTTTTTATATACTTGCTTCATATCTTTGATGCACACGCTCGTGTTTTGTCTCAATTTCAAAGAAAGGACTTTGTATTGCACGTGTACGGAATTGTAGTTGTCAAAAGCTACATTTCTCGTGTGCAGTCTTAGACTATCTTTTTGTGCTGTCCTGTAAAAAATCGACTTCGTGCTATATTCCATAGATCCAGAATATTACATGTTGTCACAAAACCCGCTATGTTGGAACGAAAGACCCCTTGC
The DNA here is from genome assembly GCA_022160335.1 of Irpex rosettiformis. Lineage (NCBI taxonomy): Eukaryota > Fungi > Basidiomycota > Agaricomycetes > Polyporales > Irpicaceae > Irpex > Irpex rosettiformis. The sequence continues at coordinate 44,117 of MU274940.1, read as the reverse complement.
AACGACCAACGGTCACGACAAAAAATAGGGTTGTCCAATTGCGCATGAAACTTCCCAAGTGGGACGCCCCAAGACTAGATCTATCCCTTGTCCTAGAGATCTTAAATAGTCGCATTGGTGTACGACGTGCATTGAACGGACACCATTCACCTCAGCCTCTGACAAATTGAGCAGCCGGTCCTAGTCTCTTCATGACACCTACGTTGGCTGTTGTGTAGAGTACATAAGTTCAAGAATATTAGATACCAAAACGAAACATTACTCGCCTGATCTCCGCTCCCAACCTCTGAGTTTGGCGTTTGCAGCCTCCCCGCGCAGATTGAGACTACGGCCCACGAAATGGTTCATCTGGGATGTGGGTGTCAAGGTCTTTGGTAACGATACAGACGATCTCGTCTGGGCAGGAGCAAGTGTCCGGATTGTGCGTCCTCTGCGACACACACATTAGAATGTTGTGAGCTGAAGAGGTTCTAAAAACATACCCAACTGCGAGATCCTTTGCACTGCGCTTGGACTGTTTACGCTTCTTCTTCGTACTCAAGTTAGAGTCGCTTTGTTTCGACTTGCCCTTGGCTTTGGACTTGGAGGATATCGGTTTCGGCTGAGCAAAGGCTGAAGCAAAGAGGTGATCTGGGAGATAGTCCAGCTTTTGAGAACGCGAAGACGATTTTGACGATGATGTTTCCCCCTCTTTCTCTTCATCTCCAGACTCAGAACTAGCATCCATCTCTTCGTCTCCCTCACTATTGTCGTTATCCTCTCCACTAGAATCATCATCTTCTATCCCCTCCATTGGAAAAGATGCGTCGTTCTCCCCGTCTTTGAAGTCACTGTCATCGTCATCGTCATCGTTTGACTCTTCGTCTGCCTCCCTCATCGCTCTCTCCATTCTAGCCTCCAACTCTGACCGCTCTTCATGCTCTCCCTCATCTACAGAGTCCACGGCCTTCTCTTTACCCTTACTCCGCTGCTTTGGATTTGCGGCCTGCGACTGGACTTTCCGCTCTTTCAAGTTCCTGTCTCGCACCCTCCTGCGGTCCTTCAGCTTCTTCTTCTCCTGTACATGAAATTCGTTCAAAGCCTGCGCCTCCCCCTTCGCAGCCTTCTTCGACGCAGAAAAAGAGAAAGCCTCGGGAGATTCATCGTCGCTCGACATAGCTAGTACGATTCGTGGTTTTTGCAGAGGAAAATGAGTTGCGACTACGAGACCGGGAAGTGGAACGCGGTCACGATAATTTCGAGGCGCTGGTTTTCCGGTATTCTCACGTGATGGTTGGATTAGGAAGGATTGCCTTTTCAGGGAATTGTTCGATAACTCCTCCCGCCGGTGGCCACAACAATTTTTCAAATGAATAGTTGTATTCCAAGATAATGCCGCTGCATCTGGCAAAATTTATACCTTCCAGTGTACATAGGATGGCCATGTGAAATACTAATCGGTCGGGATAACTACGCTCAAAATTACACGCTAGCTCAAGTCGTATTTACAGTCTTATAAGCTCTTGAGTCTTGATTTCAATCGTCATACGATGCTGAGTGAAATGGATGGTGATCATACAACTAGAGCCAATGAGGATAAATAGGTAAGTATTCGACATCATGCTTCTTCTCAATTGCAAAGCCGAGTGCTATTCATTTAGCAACTTATTGAGCATGCGAATCTGATATATCTGTAAAACTTGTGTTACTAAAAAGCTGGTTGGGTGCTGAATAAATTGCGAGGCAAATAAACGTACTCGTTGTCTACTGACCACCCACAACATCTCTCTCTTCGCTAATGACAGGAGGCCATATATCCGCGTTGATCAAGGTTGGCCAATGACCGAGAACATCATTCCGGTCTCGTTGACCAAACATCTTAAGGTAGTCCTTGACTATTTCCCTGATTTCGGCTGCCTGCTTGGCTGCGCTGAGCGCATCAGTCTCGCAGGAGACAAACGCCCGGGTCAATTCATCCGTGGTGTTAGCCCGTGCCAGGGGGATCATTCTACCTCCGTATACGATGTAACCTATGATCAAACAAGTATCAAGAGTCGTCAGCTCTTGCTCATTCTATGAGTCGTCCAGCCAGCGTATCCGACTCACCGGGAGTCAACCACCGAAGCTCACACGCGACGCGGTACAAATCCTCACACCCAAAGAACTTCCATTCCGTGTTGAAGTCGAGAGAATGTCGATTGAAATGTGGGTTGTGTTTGCATTTGTGTTGCTCTTCAGTCCTCGAAAACCCAACTACTCGTATCTTACCATGTTCGTTGCGTACAACGTCGGCGCTGAGGCAGAAATCAGGGGTCCCCAATCCAGCCTCATGAATCCGGCGATAAGATAGGACTATAGTGTCACTAATGCCAAGGTAAACGAGGCTATATCAGTAAATCGGAGTCAAAGGTGAGGCGTTTAAAGTTCCTCACATCGTAGAAGGATCTTCCTCTCGAATTTCCTCAGGTATTGGTTCACCACAGTCTTCAAGGATGATGCATGTCATAATTTCCTCCTCGTCCTCGTCCTCGAATCCGTCGCCACCAGACCAGCCAGTACTATCATGACGCGTAATCTTGCCTTTGAAGTAACCATGGAACAGGGGGACAACATCGCCTTGGAGGGCCTTAAGCTGTGTGAGGTACAACCTCGCCTCCTTTTCCAGCGCGATCAGAGGATCCTTGGATTGTAGAGCGTACTCTTCATTGTCTCCATAATAAAACAGGTAAGTATTGAATTGTAGCGCTATCTTACAAAATGCTGGGATGCCTTCCGCCTTCCCAGATTTCGTCAGGGTGCCCTTCCATATTAGGAAAGGAGCCTTATTGTCTTCCTGAAGAGGGAAAGTCCCTTCAGTAGTAAACTCGAAAGACGTGGGTTTGGGGTCTGCGATTGGCGTGGCTGCCCCGTCTCCCGATATATTGGCTTTTGTGAGCTTAATCAGGATCGGAGCTTTGTCCTTGCCGTTTGCGAGGAGGATAGAGGCGTTGAGGGTGAGAGTTCCAGATGGTCGCATCGCGAGTGTGTTGGGTGTGCGAGAGATGATGTCGATTCCGTGACTGACTGGATCTATTATAATATGACGAGCTATTATAGACCTTATATAGAGCCGCTTACTGTTCACCTGATACGGTAAACTGTACGACTTTTGTATTCTGCCTGGTAGACGTGGCCTCGCAGTGGGGGTTGCACACACGCGGTAGTTCTCCTAGAAAACTTTTCTTTCAAGCAGATAGTATCTCCATTGGAATTACAAGCAAGACAACGCTTACCTATTTGTTTGTGAGTCTTCCGCTGCTACGGAACCCGCTTTGGCGAGTGAGCTGATTACTCAGACTGAAAACAACACTCTGAGCTGTTGAAGTATCGGCAGAAGGAGAGAGGGGGCAGAGAGCATACGACAGCAAGGCAGTAGTACAATTTTGAGCCCTGCCCCTTTCAAACGTTCCAGAAATTTGGTCCGAAGTCCTGGTAGTAGTTCACCTCGGCAGTATTGATAGCCAGTAACGATACCAGACTAACCGATGGACTGACCCCGCACTGCCTTGAGCCCGTTATATTACAACTGCATCCGATGGAGTTACCAAAGTTGGACACAAGGCCTTCAGGAGCTTGAGGTCGACAGCTAGTAAGAGTACTTACGTTCAACAGCAACATGCGCTCATCTCATCTTTCCCTTACTTATGCTAAGTGGTCACGTGATGGCAATGTTATGTAATCAAAACATTCGTCAACTCCGACTCTTCTGCTTAGTATACGACCGTCTCTGGCACATCCTCAACAAATAATCTAAGTCTCAGTAACAGAACTAAGCATCCCTTCCAACTTAAATTTCTGAGGACAAGCCGGCAAGGAGGTTGGACGAGCCACATCCTAAAGCTGACTCTCTGGCGACAACGTCTTTTAGTACTGGTAGCTCTCGCTTGACTCACTTAGTACTAGGTCATCCGGACTTCTGAGTACATAAATGATTATATGTGAGCTTTTATGTTCTAAAAAGATGATAAAGTACGCACTTATCAATACCCTCAATAGTCACGACGACTCTGTACTCACTCGAGTGCTACTTTTTCGGATTCTGCTACCGGTTACGATCTGATCTCCGATCTTCATAAATGTGTGCGTAGCAGTTTCTGTTGTTAGGAAGGAGATAAAACAGCTAACGTAGCCCCTCTCGCCAGTACCTACACCAGTTCCGGATTCATTCTTACCAGCGCGTTCGTTGGCGAAGCCTTTGATGATCTGCGACTCTTGCTTTCTTACCCCTAGAGTTGTTGTATTCTCGGATCTCAACCTATCCAACTCCCACTACACGGCTAATCGGCTTCGCAGTCGTCACTCTATAAATACAGCCCTTAGCATGCTCTCCAAGCTTTGTTTACCATCGAGTATCAGTATTCCAGCTTGAGTACGGAAAACGGCCCTCTCTCGTAGTCCTCTACAAGTATAACAAATATGGCGACTGGTAAGCCGGACGAGTTTCATCACTTTATGTCCTGAATTTTGGCGATGTTTTATTGATGATCTTTTGGTATCCTCACTTTAGACCTTGCGGCGGAACAAAGAATTATAGGCAGCGCGGACGATATACTACGCAGCACTCTCGAATCTGCAACAAACGTAGATCCGTCGAGAAATTATGATATACTCTCTCTATTGGACGTACCGCTTCCACTGTCGCCTTCGTTCTACGACTCTTCTCGGCATAAACTCAGTTCGACTAAGAGCCTTACAGACGTGACTCTAAAAATGCCACGAAACAAGAGGCTGGAAAGATTAATTTATGCTCCCAACATGCTGGATGGAGTTGAGAAAAACGAACGGGAATCCATCGAATTCCCAAACTTGAACGGAAGTGGTCCATACGGAGCCACTTTAGTTACCCACGCGCTTGAGGACGTTGGGTCGGGACGACATGCTCCTCCAGTGATTTTCAGCGAGGAGGACGTTGCCAAGATAGTGGAGGTAAACGTATTTGACCCAGTTATTGACGCAGCTCGTGTTCTGCTCAGCAGAAGCATTAGCCCGGGCACACAGGATCCCGAATACCCTTATCTCGTTTCTTGCTCAAAGACCGAAGTTATACCGGATCGAGTCCTATGGCATAAATCAACTATCAACGGGGAAACGGTCGCAAAGATGGCGTTGTCTATCGAGTACAAGTCTGAGCGCGTTCTACAGAAATCATGGAAATCTAGTAAGGAGAAGGACCAGGGACACAATCACGGTCACATCTTCTCAGCTCTGCAAGAGAACGACAAAGATTGTTTTCCTGTGGGGTGCGCAATCAAATTCGCCTGGTCAAAGGATACGAAGAGCGGCCATAATGACGTACTTACGAGGGTGCTCGTTCAGGTACGTCCCTAAAGATCGACGATATATCCATAATGTCCTGGCGGGAGCGTCTCATAGTCGGAATAGATTTGGCTCGAGATGGACACCACTCAAACCGACAAGGCGATTCTTACGTCGTATGACAGCACCATTTTCTTCGTCAAAAGAAGCAACACGTTATATTTTTCACCTACCTATCGTCCAACCCCAGAACCCGGGAAAACGAGCAACTTGCGACTAGGGGTGTACTGTTTCGTCAAATATGCCTTAGGACATTACAACGATTCAGACATTGACTTACCTGTCATCAAGGACGAAACGCGGGGGTGGCCTCCAGTCGAAATAATGGATACGACGGAGTCGTTTGGTGTAGTGCAAATGTCAGCGGCATACTTCTTAATAATCTCTTTGATCATTCCAAGCTCTAACGTTGGATTGCCAGGACACTGTGTTCGTCTGTATTATCCCGAAAAGGCAGGGGCGTAACATATCCGAAATACATTGATGGAGAGACCACCCTTTCCGAAACGCTATCTTCAGGTGGTCGTGGCTCAGACCGTGACGTCGGGTCTAGCCCTCTTCCGCAGCTGACATCTTCCAGCAAGTCAGGCTCAGGGGTGGAGGTTTTAGATCCGGAGGAGGGAAAGAGTTCAGGCTCGTCGGAGAAAGAGACTCCAGAATCGGAGGATGGGTCTTCGGGATCAGCGGTAGCAATGTCTGTCTCCGAATTGGCTGCTGGAAGTGATATGGATCTCAGCTGAGCACCAGTCGGTGACTCGATGATATAGTACTCAATGAGTAGCAACTGGCAGTCAGAACAAGGTTTTACGATATTACAATTGATAGGTGGAACTGTAGTGACGCGAGTGACGCGAGTGACCCGTTGCATGTTCTACAAACCAAGAGGCGCAAAGTTCGGTCAGATAGTCTTGTAGCTTTTCTCGTTTATAACATGTATTAGTATGCAATAGTAGCTGGCGCGAAACGAAACCAAGATTATCGTTCGTTGGCGCATATGATAACAAGCTGAAACAGCCAAGGACGTGATGCTACTAAGTGTGCTCACTGCTTTAGCTGTTCAACCACGTGTCTCTCGTTCGGCCACAGATTCGGTTCAAGACCCCCAGCTGTTGTTTTCCAAGTCGACTTCCTGGTTAGTAGACGGGGCTAAAGGAAAGTACTCGTGGTAGGACCCCACTAATACCCTTCCTACGCCTTGGACTCGACGAGACAAGAGTCATACCAGTGAGAGAAGAAGTCGGCCTGCGATCTACTTTATTATAATTCTTAGTACCCAAACTAACGAGAACATACGCTATAAAACACTCATACCAACTAACCAAATCAAACAACCCTTACCAGTACAACACGTTCAAGACTTCTTCACCCTCGCCCTCCGCCTCTTATACACCATCGACCTCCTCGCCTCCACATGCCTCTTCTCCCGGTCCTTCTCGGCCAACCTCCCACTTCGACGAGGCTCTCCGGGCGAATCCTTCCCCCGTGATTCAGCTTTGGAGACGCGTCGTGCACTTGCACCTTCTGCGCGAGGTGGCAGTGTAGGTGGGAGAATATTCTCTCGTGCCTCGCGCTTGCACGGTACACTACTACTGATCATCGGCTCGTCGAGGGGTGGGTCCGTACGTTTTTGGATGGTCGGGTCTTCCTTAGAGCGGTGGCTCGTGGTAGATTCCACTCCGCTCGTTTTCTCTTCGGGCATCTCAGAGACGTTAGGCCCTTGTGTGTCTACCGCTTGCTTCGAATGTGCGTTGAGCCCCACCGGATTCTTAACTCTATCCGTAGAACTCGAACGGTGGGAGAGAAGAGATTGCGAATCACCACTACATCCAGCTGACTCTTCTGTGTCTACCACTTGCTTCGAACGTACATCGAGCCCAGCCAGACTCTCAACTCCACCCGTAGCCGATCGGCGGGAGGGGTGAAGAGGTTGCGAATCAACGTCACTTGCAGCTGGCTCTGGCGTGCCTACCGCTTGCTTCGAACATACGTCGAGTCCCGCCAGACTCTCAATCGTGGTACTCGAACGGTGAGAGTTAAGAGATTGAGAATCTCCGCTACCTCCAGCCGGCTCTTGTGTGTCTACCACTTGCTGCTTCGAACGTACTCCCACCAGATTCTCAACTCCATCCGTAGCCGAACGTCGGGAGGAGTGAAGAGGTTGCGAATCGCCGCTACCTCCAGCTGGCTCTTGTATGTCTACCATTTGCTGCACGTCAGGTCCCGCCAGACTCTCAATCGTGGTACTCGAATGGTGAGAGTGGAGAGATTGCGAATCTCCGCTACCTCCAGCTGGCTCTTGTATGCCTACCGCTTGCTTCGAACGTATTCCCACCAGACCCTCATCTCCATCCGTAGCCGAACGTCGGGAGTGAAGAGATTGCAAATCTCCGCTACCTGCAGCTGGCTCTTGTATGCCTACCGCTTGCTTCGAACGTACCCCCGCCAAAATCTCAACTCCATCCGTACCCGAACGTCGGGAGTGAAGAGATTGCGAATCGACACTATCTCCAGCTGGCTCTTGTATCCCTACCGCTTGCTTCGAACGTACCCCAGCTAGACTATCAACTCCATCTGTAGAACCCAAACGTCGGGAGGAGTCAAAAAACCGCGAACCCCCACCCCCACCCACATACCGAGCACGATTATCCAACCTCTCTTTTCTCTTGACTCCGACTCCAAGATGCGCCAGCGCAAACGGCGAGCCGTCAGGAAGACTGCGATTCTTCGGGTTAGGGTTAGGGTTTGTGGGAACCTGCACCGGGTAGGGAGTGGGGTGGGGTGGTGGGAGGGAGGATGTAGACGGCGTGAGTGAAGAGGTGTGTGGTGGGAGGGAAGATGTAGACGGCGTGAGGGAAGATGTAGAAGGCGCGAGGGAGAAGGTAAACGGAGTTACAGAAGATAGATTACCCAAGAGTCGTCCGGCCTTGGGAGCTGTCGACGCAACGACGACCTGCTGAGTTGGAGCCGCAGGGGAAGAAGACGCGTGTTGATAGTTCACTGAGGTCGAATCTGTAGCTTCGAGCGTGGTCTTGGGATGGTGCGTGAGGGTATCTAGTCTGGTTGGGGGTAAATACGGGGGTGGCATTGGTAGAGTGAACTTATTCTGGGATAGATATTCCGCCGAAAAAGAAGAAGAAGAAGCAGCAGCAGCAGCAGAAGAGGCTGCTTGTGCGGGCAACGAGGATGTCGTTGCGATGTCGCGACGGAGATTCTCAGGGACGGATGGACGTTGTTCAAGGATGGTAGGTGTGTTCTTCCACGAGTGCGAGTGATTACTAGCCGTGCTGGGAGGAGGCGCTCTGATCGTAAACACAGGAAGCGTATGAGGGAGAGGCTGCGTTCTCTTCCGTCTGAATTGTCGTGTGCGGTCTTCCATAGACATTTGCCTGCCAGGTGCGCGTTGTGGTGCAGAGTCAGGAATAACTTTTATTGGAGCGCCATCGCGATCGTGGAAAGAGAATGTTTGGTGGAAGAGGTTTATTTCGTAGGAGGATACGCCTAAGTGATCGGTTGTTTAGATCCTTTCATAAATGCACAGAGAACAGAGAAGCGAGGGGAAGTCGACGATCGCATACGCACGAAGGTTGGTATCAAAATGCTTTTTCTCCAGCCGAGCAGCAAAGCTACTTCGTTGCTTCTCGATCGCCAACTTTACAATGCCGTCAAACACCTTCTGTTGCATATTGTAGAAATGATCCAAGCATACCACCATTGACTATATTCGACATTAGTTTGCTGCACGTCCAGCTTAAAGATAGGCACGTACGTGGATGATCTCTTCCTCGTTGAACATATACTGTTGCAGACCATGACGCGTTCTCAGATACTCCTTACACCAATCCGGGATATTCACGTATTTCGATATACGTGTCTCGCCTGTAGCGGCAGCGTTCGTAGCAGCTTGAAGGAACCCTCCTACGAATTGGTCGTTTGGTGCGTGCTGCATGAGTTAACGGTCAGTCGATATAGAAGGGGAATGTAAACTAATGAGAGACGTACCTCTGTGGATATCCGTGCGTTAAGTGGGAGAGTCTCAGCAGCAGTCTGGGTATTGTGAGTGTGCGTTGAGGATGTGGCCACTATCTTCACAGACGAGGATTGGCTCGCAGGAGTCTTTGCAGACCTCGACGCTGGGTTGTACTATTTCGACGTTTGAACGATAAGTGCATGGAACCTAGAGTTTATCGGATAACTGACCATCCCTGCAAACTCTGAGAAGCTGATAGTTGTTGTTGTAGTGTAAGATGCGAGAAGAAACACTGTCATGATCGTACCGATGATATAATGACCTGGCGGTGAAAGGACAGCTTTGTGGACCCCATGGTGGATTGTGGCCGTCAAAGGGACGAAAGGATGGTTGGTACCGTCGGCAGCGACAGTAAGACATGCCCGCCAATAAGTGAGAGATGTGGTCGAGACAATGATGCTTTGGCGAGATTTCCGTCACCTGTAGTCAGTGTGTTTGTTGTTGATAAAATTTACCTGTAATGAGTCGTGCATTGCTAACGGGGGTCTTGCGGAGGAGGATTGGAACGTTAAGTAAAGTAGCATTGCTGGGAGGTCATCGCAGCGAAAGAAACGCTTCCGTCGCCGATTATACGAGGATCGGCATCTCAAAAAATATAGACTCCGAGGTGCAGATATTAATCGGAGATGATACTCACGTCTCTCCGATCATCCACTGCTCCGAGGACATGTTTCCCAAGTGTGCGTATGTTTGTTTTCCGCCCTCTTAGCAAAGAATGACAGCGTTTCATGATTGTGACCATAGGACTATCCTGGTAAGCTCGGACTGCACGTACCTCGGAGCACTAGTGTTCTCATGAAATGGACTTTAAAGTCATCGTAATGCCTATCCTTGTTCTCTAATATTACCTATTTACATGACTTACTTATGTGACTTGAGTACGAGTCGTCATCAGGCGCGATATAAGGTCCTTGTCCCAAATGACGAATTCGATGACGCCGAGCTTGTCTCCGAGAGAGAGTTGAAAGTCGAACGTAGCGTCCTTGGGGGACCAGACAGGTTGACAGTCTTCTTGAGGGCGGGGGTGCAGAAGCGGTCGCACAGCACAGCGACAACGACGAACCTGCGCAAGTAGTGAGCATATCCGGCAACTTGAGAGGCGACGACAATGTTAACGACAAGCGTCGTCTCGTACGAAAGCATCATAGGCTACGACGAGCTCGACTCCCACCGCAGAATAATGAGGAGGGTTACTCACAGATCACTGACCCCTCCCTTATCCTTTGATAACAGGTTGATGCAAGACACGATCTACACTTTGAGGATGATGACTGGCGGCTCTCCCGGACGTGGAGTATGTGTGCTCCTGCCGCTGCCTCGTCCAGAGTAGACAGGCAAGGGAAGATGTGCAATCGCTCGGCCAATCGGTCTAAGGGGCTTGTTTACGAACTCACGTCATGGTTCTTCAAAGCTTCACGGGGGAGGTGTAGAAGTTTCAAGTCACCCCACCTTTATATTGGACCTGTTCACCTGGCTTTCCACCAAAGATGGCGATCTTGGTTTGTTGTCATTCGAACGTGAGGGTACTGAACATGGCGCATGTCGACGCGCAGTTTCCGTTGCTCCCTGTGTTGTTGTCGACGTGGTCGGCGTGGGAATAGGGTGGGGTTTATTCGAAATGTCGTCAGAGAGAAGGGTGCGGAGACGAGGCAGACGCGAAGGGAGGAAACGGCCGATTAGCCCTCACCAACTACGAGATAGAAAAAAGGCAGTCGACGTACCGATCGCAACGTTCCTAGCACAAGACGCGAGCATGGCAGCCAACCAATCAGATGCTCCTCATTGCCGGAGGAGACAGAGTGTGTGGACTTTGGCACAAAAATCAGGAGAAGCGACGGCGGTTATGAACTTGAGGAATGATTATGAACGTGAGGAACACCTGGAAGTGTTCCCGGAGAACCGGGCGTGAGCGTAGACTGGGTGTCGCGGATGCGCAGGAGGCCAAAGAGGTGATGCCGACACTGCTTGAGCTAGGCACGACAGACGAAAAAGCAGCTACGCAGGGCGATGGCGTCGCGAGAGAGGTTATCGACGATGAGATTCATGAGCTCTTGTGGCAGCCTCGAGATGCCGGTGGACTTTTACATTTGACCACATTGGCTCCGGATAGCCCATGGAGATGCTCCTGGAGCTGCAGGGCCGTGAGCTGCGTTGCGTGTGGGCATGTCTGCATACGTACTGTGTTTCGCAAGTGACCAAAAGCGTTAATTCCTTCGACTAGCTCCAGCCTTGAGCTCGCGCCTTTCCGACTTCACTTCTCTGCCTTCCTCCACTCTACCTCTCTTGCGCTAGCCTTCCTCCTCAGCGCGGCGCCCTCGCTTGCGTGACGTGGCTAAGCTGAAACCTCCTCCCTCAAAGTTTTGCCTCCAGCGGACAACATCTCCCACTTTGCTTCGACACCTCCGCCACTCTGGTGAGTGCGCCAATTGTCCAAAACGCCAGAACCATCCTTATCCTAAAGGGTTTACTTACTAGTAATAGGAGCTGCAACACCGTCGTTGTAAGATGAAATCGAGAGACTACTACGTCAAATACTCACCTGTTATTCTACGACCGGCTCCCTTACATCCTCCGAACAGTTTCTCCTTCCCCATGTGAGAGCCTATGACGTCGTGGAAATAGTGGAAACAGTCGCCGTTGTTATTCCCGAGTGGTGGTGTTCTTGCCACATTCGGAACTAGTCCACTAGCATAGGGTTAGTGAATTATGATAGCGAGAGTCGGAAAGACATTAGAACTTACCTTTATATATGTGTATCATAAGCAATCTAATACCAACGATGATAAGCAGGCGGCAGCTTGTCAACGTCAAAGAGATTACCGAGTCGGTAGAAAGGGGTGGCACGCCGTGTTGCGGCCACTACACGCGATGCCTGAGCAAGGCACGCCGAATGATATTTGGGGCCCCTTGAACGCCAAAGTCGGATGCGTGGGATAATGCTGAAAGGGAGGGGATGGGTGTATAAGAAAGGAAGACGAAGCCACCGAACCAGCAAATGGCATCTAATCGTCGAAGGCAGGGGCTACCGTAAGCCGCTGCTCATAGCCCGTCACGTATAGACTACTCACCTAAATCCTGCTCGCTCATTCTCTTCCGACTCCATTATGATCCTACCCGCTCATTTCTTCTATCCCTCGCCCTCGCGCTTCCTGTAGAGCACAAAAATGTAAGTTATGGATCCATCCCGATACAAAAAGAAAAAATACTACCTCGAAACATGCCGCAATGGCAAGTACTCGCCTTCGTGTGCAGTAGTGGTACATAGCCATGTCATACAGAACCTGGCAAATGCCACAATAATTCTGTGAATACTCTAAGTACAGTTTGTCATTGTAATAAGTTCCTGCAATGTTTGTAATAACTCTGTGATAACTT
>MU274940.1:13089-28166 GCA_022160335.1 Irpex rosettiformis | reverse complement strand
AAGTTATCACAGAGTTATTACAAACATTGCAGGAACTTATTACAATGACAAACTGTACTTAGAGTATTCACAGAATTATTGTGGCATTTGCCAGGTTCTGTATGACATGGCTATGTACCACTACTGTCGTGTGGCCTGATGTATGCCAATGAACCTATAAATCCCCCCAGCTATCTCCTTAGTCGCATTTGACACTTTTCCCCGGGACTCTGGCATACCTATAGAGCACTCGTCACGATACAAAACTTCGTCCAGCCGCGGGTGGGTTCTTGCGCTCAGAATCCATTAAGTGCTGCAAAGCGAGGTGAGCGATCTGGATCAATAGCAAGAAGAGCATGCTTTAACGTACAGTATTGCTGAAGTGGAGGCCATTGAGTTATCGGTGCTCGAGTATCGGCATGGGCGAGCATAGATCCTAGACCGTGCGTGACAGTTCATAGCATAGGCGAGTCAGATCCCAGGCGCCTCTGCGTTGCCATGTGTATTATCTCACGGACCGTACGGGACGCGCCACAAAGCCCAGCACTAGCGCGTGCGATCGGCGTGCTCGGGCTTTCCCTCAGCGTACTTACCAGTGACCACAACCCCCACTCGCATCCTGGCTCTAGCTTCGAACTTCTAACTTCAAGACCAGCTCAAGCGATACAAGCGATGTCGTTATGGCTGCACCACTAGTGCTACTCAACAGACAAAGAGGCGCATGGCCCTCGTCGAAGGTAACATCAACACCCCTAATTCCCCTCATCGCCGACGTCTCTCACCCCCGTATCCTACTCGCGTGCGTCATAAACATTGAATCGTAGTAGAAGAATCTCGACTACGTTGGATCGTTACTACTCCTGGCTGACACTCCTGCAGTTTGTCCGTACTCGCTTTTCAGGTCCATTCGCATGAGTCGGTTGAAGTATCCGGGAGCGTTGGAAGCACTATCGTTCTTGGCGTGATTAGGGTATAGGTCGAACACATACAGTGAGTCTGTATAATCTCTTGCTCCGTCCCCTCCCGTGTAGCTCATGCTTCGTTTCTATGAGCTTTACTTCGAAGCGATTTTGCAAGCCTCTAGTTACCACGCGCTCGATATCCAACATACCCCACTGAATAACTTACGGGGATGCTATCATCAGCTGTGGCATCCAAACTTATCGCGTAGGTCATCACTACGATCCCCCCTACTCGTGACTGTACCTGCTAACGACGACTTGCCTATAGGCTCGCCACTTACTACCTGGACCGATAGACAAGCATCCCATCGTCACACGATGACAACATTCCTTGTTCGTCTACCCTCGCTTTTAACGAGGGTAGGCTATCAAGAAATGTTGCTACCCTGTTCCTAGGTCAGAATTCGAGGATATCCGGTCGAGGGATGGCGCACCGTGGTGTACTACGTCTCATCGTACGTACTGTGCTGAGTGACAGCGACGCGTTGTGCTAATGAACAAAAATATGGCGTATTAGTCTTACGGGTTGAGGAACAGCCACGGAGTCAGATAATAGGTCCTCCCACGACCTTCAGGTAAGCAGTTATAGTGCTTTGCTTTCAGAATTACGCAGCTTACTCGTGATACGTTCCTTGCAGCAGCTCGCAAGGTCGCTTCTCGCCGGGACCGCTCGCAGTACATCATGGGAACGATACCTTCTGAGCTTTCGTGAATAACTCCACCCTCTGGAGCGGGTACAGCGAGATAGCGACTACGGATGGTGGCTCAAGTTCGCTGGACTATCCCACACCCCTATTTCAAACTGCCATAGGATATTTCAATAACCATTCTTCGTACGTGTGATAATCATCTCGATTATTCCAGCGTCACACCGACACCCACAGCTTATAGGTACATCCGAGGATAAAGGTACTATATCCAAGTATTGGGTACGTCGCATCGCATACTCGGGGGCGAGACTTGCCGTATCCGTTTTTAATACTGATCGACTCGCCTTCTCTCATATAGATAATCGAGCTCGCCGCACACATTGTCACAAGTAGCGATACGCTGCGGTGTCTCTTCCCGGTTCTCATGCAATGCACGTATCATGAGCGGAGCGTCCCAACGTCGAGGCTGAGTACGCCCAACCTGTGCCGACTATTCTCGAATCTATGCGAAGGCCGTAATCAATGGGGCTGATATGGGATATCAATGTACGGCAGTACAAGGTATGTCAAAGTTTGCAGTATGCACAGAACGCGTCGGCGTGTGACATTCAAAGCTAATGCCCTCAATAGCCCCTCTCACGATAATTAAAAACACGAGGCTAGTGCCATGATACAACCGGTCCTCTTACCGCAAACATGTCTGTCCTTTGAAGTGGTAGCTACCATCGCCAGTCCACTCGTCAAGCAGATACACTCGCCGGTAAGCCTATGCCAGTTCCCCCCCTCCCCCGTCGTCGAACATAACATTGACGATGAGCGATGACGGTGCCAGGTCGGTGGGTTTGAGTCGCGCGCCTGTATGGGATTCCATCTGGAAACGGGGAAGCCTTCATAGTATGCTGCGGGTGTGCATGCGCTTCTCCATGGCTCCTTCATGTTATTTAGGTTCAAAGACTGCGTTTAATAGGATCGGCTGAGCTTATGTGGTGTACTACTGCGAACAAAGTAATCTACATGGATCCCGTGGTTATCAGCCGCTCGTAAGCTGTTCTCACATTCATTTCGTTAGACGGCGTACAGCTCTTTCACAGGTCACTTAAGGGCGTGTGAGCCCCCGCCTTGTCCACTCTTTCCCGCCTCCTTCTGTCGCTCTCCCTCTGTCGCTTTCCGTGTGTACACCCTCTGTCGCTTTCCGTGCGTAAAACCTCTGTTTGCCGGCGGACGCAAAAACTCACAATTGAAGTCTTTACATAGATCCCATGTCTCTCGCTTTGCGGGATGTTCGTGAACAGGTACAAGATATGGACGAGGAAGACTCGTGCGTTATGTGATATTACAGAATTGTCAATCATTTGTTCTAATGTCACTACAAGTTTGTCCGGCCTTTGTGAGGGTCTTAGGTTGGGAGATTCCCCGCCAGAAAGTGATTCAGAACTTGAACAAGCGGCCTCCTTGAGACCTCTTGGCTATGCTTCCCCCCATGCTGATGCGTCTGTCTCAGACGGGACAATAGCGTTGCACACTCAGGATGCATCTGATGGTGAGAAATTATTTCTCTTCTATCATGAACCCAGCGAGCTAATATCTCCCTGTCAGCTACTGCGTTAGGAACACAGTCATACCATAACCCCAACTTCCCCACCACCCCCCAACCCGACTCCTGGGAGCCGGCAAGCACGAGAATCCCACCCGAACTTTTTGACACCATACTCTTCTATCTCTGCCTTGGCTATAACCCGGGAAGGTGGAGCAACGATACATCCTCGTGCAGACAGATCACAATGTGCTCACTTGTCTGCATCCGCTGGGCCAATCTATGTCGGCAAGTGCTCTTCTGTAAAAGAAAGCTCACAATTCATTCATCCGAAGAAGTACAAACATTTGTCAAGTATGCAACACAAGGGTGTCCCTCGCTCATACCAATACATACACTGATCGAGTCAATTTCGGTTGAGCAAAGATATGACATACGATACTCATTCTGCAATCGCATTTATATGCTCAAGGCCAAATACGGCATCAGGCTCTCTGAACTAAGTCTTATTGGACCCGTCCCAGAAGAGTTCCCTTCGTCCGGACTCGATACACCACACTGGGGCCTTCCACCATCTGTGATCACCCCACCCTCGCTGCTATCATATAACAGCATCAGAGTTCACAATGTCCACTTGCCGTCTTTCAGACATGTTTGCAAATATGTCAGGCACTTTGCACAGGCGGGAAGCATTGGATTGTCTGGCTTGACATGGGACACTGATGGACCAGAACCCCAATTGCCTTTCTACAGAAGAGGCTCTCGCAAAGTCAAGAACAGGAGTTTGTGGGTATCTGCCAATAAATGCACAGATAACTTCCTCCTCTGCCTTGTAGTTGCAGCAAACCATCTGTGTTGGCAGTCTCTGATGTGTATGCTACCTGACAATGAATCCCAATGGATCACTATCACATTCAGACGGCTGCAAGAGTTGTGGGGAAAAAATAGTGGATCATGTCATTTGCGAACTCAGGGTAAGAAATGAAACATCTTATTTGTATGGCAAAGCATGCTCAATTTTCTCCCAGGTCCAGAGGAATCAGAAGAGCTGCCAATCATCAGAATTAGCGCTGATTTAGGTCCAGCTTGGTATTTGACCTTCCATTTATGCAATCTCGCAGCTGAAAATGCACAGACATCAGATGTCCATGTGGTCGGTGTCACCTTGAATATCAGAAGAGCAGGGAAGAATGGCGATGTCGACAGCCTGATTCCATATCTTGGCCATTTCCCAATGCTTTGTGCTGCACTCCTTCGCTTTGAGAGCTACCAAGATCTACTCACAGCTATGGAGTGCCACCGACCTCTGTCATTCAATCCTCGGCCAGTGAATGGCCAGGGTTGCACATATGTTTTCACGTGCTTGCGTGATCTCGATGATCTCGATGAATTTCCAGAGGTTCCTAGAGCCAATGACAGTGACTATGACTATGTTGAGATAGACCCTATCACGCTGTCTCCTACTGGTGCGCATTTCTATTCCCCTTGTTCTGTTTTCATTGTGCTGAGATGTGTACACAGGTTGGAGCTGGGCTTATAACGGCCTCCTCTCTAGCTATGACCTAGGGTTACTATTAACCCGAGAGTCCCTTCGGCAAACAGGCAACATTCCCCCAGCTTTCACCTAGATTACAATATACCATCCATGTACGTCAACCCCCATATGCACCTATGAATGACCACTTCTATACTCAGGATCATCGATCATTGTTTCCCTTGTTTTTTTCGTACCCGCCTCTCTCAGTCTCCCCCATCTGTTATTGTATCCACACCACATTATGCACAACCCGCGAAGGCTTCGTATGGTATTTATTAGGGACAGATGGGTACAACTTACATGTAAGCAGTGCTAGGTATCATTGTGTGTATGTAATCAAGGACTATCATGGAATAGTGCTAAAAATGTATGGCATTGTCCTCGACGGCGTAGGCATCATCGACGAATGACCCTTCAACGAGAACCGATGGATCTGTAGCCGTTCGAGCAGACATGTCAAATCTGCGAGAGTCGACACATTTCGAGGATGCGCACTCTTGGGAGCTGGCCGAGGATGGCGGCTCTCATGTGAGCCTAAATGAACGACTCGGGGGCCTAGCGCTCAAGACGCCCCTCACAACCAAGGAGACAGACTATACGCACTTTAGCACAAAGCCGAGAAGCGACAGTGGTTATGAACTTGAGGAATGATTATGAACTTGAGGAATGCCTGGAAGCATTCCTGGAGAACCAGGCGTGAGTGTAGACTGGGTGTCGCGGACGCGCAGGAGGTGATGCCGACACCGCTTGAGCCACGCGCGACGGACGAAGGAGAAGCTACGCAGGGCGATGGCGTCGCGAGAGAGGTTGTTGACGATGGGATCGATGAGCTCTCGTGGCAGCCTCGAGATGTCAGTAGGCTTTTACATTCGACCACATTGGCTCCGGATAGCCCATGAAGATGCCCCTGGAGCTGCAAGGCCGTGAGCTGCGTTGCGTGTGAGCATGTCTGTGCACGTACCTTCTTTCACAGGTAGCCGAAAGCGTTGATTCCTTCGACTAGCTCCAACCTTGAGCTCGCGCCTTTCCGACTTCTCCTCTCTTCTCTGCCTTCCCCCACTGTACCCCTCTTGCACTGGCCTTTCTCCTCTGCGTGACGCGGCTGAGCTAAATCCTCCTCCCTCAAAGTTTTGCCTCCATCAAACAACATCCTCCACTTTGCTTCGACACCTCCGCCACTCTAGTGAGTGTGCCAATTGTCCAAAACGCCGGAACCACCCTTGTCCTAAAGGTGGGCTCGTCGTCGTCACTGTCATCGCCAGGGGCCCTCAGAAGGGAGACAAGCCACTGCTCGCTCTTTGACGCTCGTCTTCGTGCTTCTTATCTCGCTCTGCCGGGTGAGAGCCATCATCTCCCGGAGGAGGAGGGTTGGGGGTTATCCCCCACCTTGTCTTTCATCTCGAGGGTGGGGTCGCTCTCGCCTTGCCTCTCGTCTTACCCCTGGTCATCGATAGAACACAGCATTCGTAGCAGCTTGAAGGAACCCCCCCTACGAATTAGTCGTTTGGTGTGTGCTGCGTGGGTTAACGGTCAGTCGATATAGAACGTGAATGTTCGACTGATGAGAGGCGTACCTCTGTGGATATACGCGCATTCAGCGAGAGAGTTTCAGCAGCGGTCTGAGTATTGTGAGCGTGTGCTGAGGATGCGGGACGACGATTGGCTCGCAGGAGTTCTTGTAAACCTCGATTGCTGGCTTGTGCTATGAACGGTAAGTACATAAAACCTCATCCCTTCTTGTCCTCGTACCACCACCATCGATATAGGCGCTCACGTTCACATCACAATGTTCTCCAACATCGATAACACCGTACAGGCCACCACCGCCCCCGTCGATGGCAACCAAGCGATTGGAACCACCCAGCATGAGTCCGATCGACAAAATCAAAGCAAGGTCGCCAAAGAGGCCCGCTTTTCACCTGTTCCAGAGCACCCCCCGGTCCTGCAGCGTATGCAGCGAGGAAAGGGGGGAGCGAAGAACTCCAAGCCCAAGCCTGGGGCCCCCCAGGCTTCAGGATCAGGCTCGCAACTGCCCCCAGTTGCGGAAATTGTTCAGGACTCCCCCTCTGGGGTTGCAGAAATGGCTGGGCCTCTCAACGATGCCCAACCCTCGTCAACAGCTGCTGCTGGCTCAGGCCTGCAGGAGGTGGAGGCGGAAAACATGGACACGACTGAACAAACCTCTTGGGTGAGTTCGTCTCCACACCCTTATCGGATGAGATCGCTGTCGTTTACAGTGATAACGTCTGATGAGCGTCTTGGCAAATGCGAATTGCTGACGAAATTTTTTATTCTCTTTGATCGCTGGAACACGTTCCAGGCTGACCAAGTAGAACAAGAGGACAGTCAGGGTGCTCAAAGCGGGATTTGGCACGAACTTGACAGTCACCTCAACGCTGGTAGCAATGTGGAGACGTTCATTGACAATGAGCTCAGTCTTTACATGTGTCGCGAGCGTGAGGAATTGTGCATTGTAACCCCCTCTGTTCAGGGAATAGAGACTAATTACAACCCGCCCTATAGTGTGGAATCTCAATGCAGGGATGCGTTTGAGTACATACGTACCATGGAGTACGAGATGGCGAAGTATTCTACGAAACTTCACATCAAGAGATATGCCCTCTCTGTCGGCATAGAAAAGTGGCAGGACCTGTGCCATTCGGTCTCGAACATGGCGAGCATCATGGAGGCGTCTACCAGAGAGGCCTTTCTGAACATCGTCTCCAAGAACTTCGTCGTTGGTTCCCAACGGGCCAAAGATGCGTTCAGGGATGAAGCTATCGACATGGTAGCATATCTCAAGCGGATTCACCAGCAAGGGGTCGACGCTTCGGCGCACCTCAGGCTTGTGGGTCAAACACTCAACACCTTCTGGCAGGAGTCATCTTCTGTCCCCTCGTATGCGCGCGCCACCCATGCCTCGTCAGCAAGGGTGGTGAACTCTGCCCCTGCCCCCGCTCGTCAGCAGAGTGTCCCCATGGATGTCAGTGAAGGCCCCGCCTTAGCTGGCCCTTCGAAACCAAAGGCTGTGCGGATTGTCTCCCCAGCCCCGTCTCCATCCCCTACTCCCGAACCTACCCCAGTAGCTCCGGCGAAAAGGCAGAGGAAGAAGAAAATCGGCGTTCCCACCTCCCCACCACCACCTAAGCCTCGTCCGAGCAGTGGTTGGTTGGCGAGGAGTGGCCACGCTAAGACTATTGCTGCCCAGCCCAAGGCAACCAAAGCGCAAGCTGAGGTTGAGGAGATCGCATCTCCTGCTGTCCAGCAAGATAGGCAAGGCACGTCCAACAAGCGTGCCAGGTCGAGGTCGCCGGGTCCGAGTACTCGCCCCAACACCCCCTCCACTCTCCCTCCTACTGCTAAGAAGGCCAAGGCTGCTCAGGCGCCTGCATCTTCAAGCATGCAACACGATCTTGAGGACCTTCAGCTTGGCTACACCAGCATCGACCTCAAATTCCTCAAATTCATCCCTGACAACCTCCGTGAGGAAGCTGTCAGAGCTCAAGGACGAAAGATCCGTGAGTCGCGGCCTGGCACTGCCTCCTCATCGTTGTCCATCCCCTCATCTTCCAAAACGACGATGAAGTCGGCCCCTCCTGCTAATGTCTCCGGCGCAGGACAGGGTGGTCAGGTCAACTCGTCGTCCGCTGCTGCTCAAACCCCAGGGCAGCCACCTAAAAAGAGCAAGGGCAACGCACCGTTCAAGGGCGCCCATGTTCACCATGCGCGGGCACCGTTCGACAAGGGTGCTCTCGTCGTCATATTGTTTGACAGGGATGTTGTTCCCCTAGGCAGACTCGAGGCTTCCGTCCTCAATGACAAGGTCACTGCGTGCCTTTGTCAATGGGAGAAGCTGGACTCTCGCAAAAACAAGCAAGTGTCCTTGGATCAGGCTCTCAACCAGTGCGTGCACTCAGAGTGGGCGGTGACAACAAGCGTGAACTTGAACCTCAAGTTCGTGTATCGAGTCGCAGACAAGTTTCTGACGTGGCTCGAGGAATCCTTGTGGAACTGGCACGAGTCATGCCCCAAGGGAGATCTTAGCCCAGAGGACCAGGTGTTGCAGGACAAGTTCTGCGACTCCTACCCTGTGGATGCGAGAGCGTATCGCAGCATGCCGGCTCTGTTCGAGAACGAGCGTGCTGTCCTCCCGTGCATTCAAAGAGTGTGGCATTACAAGCCCCTCATCCGCCTCCAACTCCCTCGAGTACCCTGTCACATCAAGGAAGACGGGCGCCCGCACCCGCGCATGGTTGGCAACGGCCCTAGTCGGTCGCTCATCAGCATTTTTGACGAGATGCTGCCTCAGCTCAGTGCTGAAGTGGCTCCTCTCATCGTTCCCTTCGACTCAACGCCCAAGGCGACGTGGTCCCCTACCACACACAAGGCGCAGTCGCACGGCATCGTGAACTGCTTCGCGTATGAAATGAACAAGTCTGTCCTTTCCCTGCTTCAGAAAGTGAAGCTCGTCTTCGGCGGTGGAGTCACCAACTTCAAGTTGGCACCGGCGGAGAAGAATGGCGTGGCTGTGTGCAGTACCTGCCATCGGGCGGGTCACTACACTCACAGCTGCCCTAATCGCGATGAAGTCTTTTGCACCAAATGTGTGGGACCTCACAAGACGGAGCAGCACAACGCCTACTGTGTGTGCTGCCTCGCTGAACACTATGAGCGGGGGTCGACTATTGCCTGCCCCGAGTCTCACTGGGTCTGTTGCAACTGCGACGAAACAGGCCACGCTTCCAACGACGTGAAGAAGTGCCGCTTCCTGAGGCATCTGAACGATCGTAAATACCTGCTGGCGCACTTCAAGAAGTGCTACACTGAGATCTCTGTAAGAGTGGGCAAAAAAGCGTTTGCTCGCGTTTACAACGAGGCCACCAAGTCGATGGATAGGGCTCTGGACAAAAGTAACTCGCTCACGAGTGAAGAATGTCAGGAGCTCATTAACCACGCTTGGAGGGTAGGTAACCCTGTTGCTACACGCATGGGCTACCTGAATCGCCGCGACTTCGTGAACAGGACCCACGAGACCGCGGAGGCCAAGGAGAAGAGGAAGAGGAGAGTCGCCGACGCTATGGACACTGGGGATGAAGGGGCCTCTGCTGCAAGGCAGACCACCCCCGGACCCTCTGTTCAGGTTGAGGAGACCGTCACCATTCCTTCCACCTTCCCCACGTCCAAAGAGGACGTTGTAATGACCCCTTCCAAGAACAAAGGAAAAGGTCGTGCGAGCTCAGCCGTCAACTTCAATCGTTTCAGAGAGTTGTCTGAGGACCCCATTGCCACCAGCGGTGGGGAAGACGAGTCGGAGGCTGCCAAGTGCGCCTGATCGGACTTAATAGGACTTTATTTTTGTAAAACATTGTGAAATGTATAAAATCTTGTCGAATATCAATGTATAGTACACCTAAACATTCACTATCCACACTTGCTCCCTCTACACTGTCTGTCACCATGCACTCGTCTGTAAGAGCCGCTTCCCCAGTCTGGACCGTTAACAGACATGAAAGCATCCCTCAAGAAGACCTGACCAGCTGGGAAGGCGACCTTGGGTACAACGCCACTGAGGCGCATTTCTCTTCCTTTGACTATATTGCCAGGGAAGACTACCTAGAGACGTACGTAGCAGATCAGGACTCATTGTCAGACTCTGACGATGTGCCGTCTACTAGCATCCCCAGCCAGATGTATCACATCCCCCCGCGCACTCCCACCAAAGTGCGACCTCGACACGTTCTGCAGTCTGCTCTTCGCAATGAGCGTCAGCAGAGCGTGTCATCTGACATCTCAGAGCTTGGTTTCGGATCCATCCTGTCATGGGGTGGTGCCCCCGGGTACAGAGAAGCTACCAGCCAAGACCCTCTAGGCCTTGTCTCGAGCACAGAGAACGTCATTTGGGATCCCCCTCTCCCTGCTCACCATACTCCGGTCACCAACACGCGTCGTCAGGTGCGGTTCGAGACCCCAGTACCTCAGTCACCAGACATGCGACCTCGAGCCCAGAGCTTGGAGTACATGTCAGATGACGAGCTCGAAGCTCAAGCCGTGGGTGATCCTGTACCAATTACAGATGCACTCTTCCTACCGCTCTCACCACCACCTTCATCTCCGCTGGTGGAAGAGGGAGCCGAGTACGCCAGAAGGCCCCAGGCCCAATGGAAGACGAGAAGCGCAAGTCAGCTGCAAGCCCTGGTCGAAGAGGCCGAGGCTGAGGACGAGCTTCTCTATGCTGCGGAAAGAGTCACAGAGGAAGGTGTACGTACCCCTTCTGCTTCCCCGGCACCCTCGGCCGAGTCAGATTTCGCATTCCCTGACCTCGAGCCTGCTCTGCATCTAGATGAGACCGTTCTGGATGCCGATCGAATGTTCGCTGTGCGTCCCCATGACTGGAGGGAAATGCATGTGGACGACGAGTTGGAGTTAGCCGAAGCAGAGGCTGAGTTCAAAGGACTGCAGTGCGTCAGCGCGAACGTCCAGAACAGCAGAGCGAATCAGTCGCTTCTGTTGGAAAAGTACAGAGATAGCGATATCATATGTATACAGGAACCTTTCTGGGGCATCATTAAACGTGTTGCGTCCGCGAAAAATAAAGATGGTGATGAGTACAAACAGACGTGCACGCACCCAAACATGATATGCATCGGAGCCAGCGAGACCGCGCGCGTGGTGACCTATGTGAACAGGAGGTGGCGTAAGTGCATGCCTCGTAACAGAAATGACATCATCAAGTCAGACGATGTCATGCTCGTGGCTATGGACATGGAAGACCGCCTAATGCACTTCCTCAATGTCTATAACTGACCTGGGGGCTCTGACGTCCCGCCTGAACAGGTAAATGCTGCGCTCAAAGTCCTTGAAGACAGAGTCCAGCGCATTCCCAATGTCACTTTCATGTGCGGGGACTTCAACGCTCGCCACCCCATGTGGGATAAGAACGAGCAGCATGACAAGATCGGCCGCACTGCCCGTAAGGGTGATCGCGTTGCTGCACTTGCACAAATGGAGCTAGGGCTTCAACTGCTGAATAAGCCTGATGGGCCTATGACGTGGATTAGCAATGACGCCTCCAAGAAACCGGGCGTCCTTGATCTCGTGTGGATTGACGCTGCCTACATTGGGAGCGAACTCTCCATAGACCAGGCTGGGCGTAATCAAAGCGATCACGCCGTCCTGACATGGGAAGTGAGCATTGACTCCGACCCTGACATCGGCCCTACCATTGGTAAGGTCTCAGATGAAGCACATGATCTCGTCATGAGAGTGAGGGCGCGCATTGAGGCGATCTGCCCGCTCGACCCTGACGAATACATGAACAAAGACCACGTGGAGCACATTACGAACCTTCTGGATTGCGTGATTCACGAAGAGTATGACAAGCTGGCAGCAAAGCCCAAGCTTACCAGGCATTCAAAGTCGTGGTGGAACGCTGAGTGTTCCACTGCAGCCAAACAGTCCAGACAGGCTAGGAAGAGGAGTGACATAGCAAACTCTGAGTACCACAAAGCTGTCAGGGGCATGAACAAATGCGGCACCGGTGACGGTGTCGTTGCCGCTCTTGCAAAAGTGGCTCAATGCAAACTTGAGTGTGAAGCATCTCAGGAATGCCTTCATAATCGGAGAGCGGCCCTAAGTCGGGCCACCAACCGAGCAAAGAGTGCGCACTTCGATCGTGTGATCGATATGCTGCATCACCAAAAAATTTGGGACGTGGTTGGATGGACCAAGCCCAGAACAATTGATGCCTCAACGGGCATCAGACACCCTGAGACAAATGAACCGTGCGTCTCCAAGGCCGAACTAGCTGATGCGTTCCAAGCGCAGTTTTCATCGGCAGCTGATCGCGAAGTGAGCGATGAATACGCGAACCTCGTCCCCCAAAAGGATGGGCGGGAGTGGAACTCGTTCTCTAAGCAGGAGGTTCTTGATCATCTCAAGGACACGTCGAACATGTCAGCCCTGGGACCAGATCACTTGTCCTGGTTTTGGCTGAAGAGAATCATTGTGTCTGGCCACTACAACTTTGGTGGCCCCAAGGACAACCGTGATGCGGGCATAGCCCACACAGCAGAAAGAATGGCCAGTCTATTCAACGTCTGCATGAAGTTTGGAGTGTTCCCGAACTCCTTCAAGGAGTCTCGGACAGTCATCATTCCTAAACCAAACAAACCGGACTACTCCAAGCCCAAGGCTTATCGTCCAATCGTTCTCCTGAATTGCATCAGCAAATTGATGGAGAAATGCATCGCCAAGCGCCTGCACTTTGAAGCGCAGAAGTTTGGTATCACGCACCTGTGCCAGTTTGGCGGCACGATGCAACATTCCACCACAGATGCGGGCATACAAGTTGTCCACAATGTGCAAGAAGCGTGGGCTCGTCGGCGTTTGTCAAGTGCTCTGCTTATCGATGTGGCTCAGTTCTTCCCGTCAGTCAATCATCGCCTCCTCCCTGTGGTGCTCCGGCGCCAAGGGTTCAGCGAAATGCTATGCGCTTTCTTCGAATCCTACCTCAAAGATCGCATGACATCGTTCCTGTTCCAGGGGTCCTCTACGGACCCCACGGACTTCTCAGTCAGTGTGGGACAAGGCACGATCCTTGCCCCCGTCCTGGCGGCGCTGTACCTGGCACCAGCCTTGTACGCGGTTGCTCCCACTGACAAAGTGTTGGAGGGCCACAGCGTCTTGCAGTTCTTTGTGGATGACGGATTCGTCCACGTTTTCTCTCCTCCTCTGTCAGAGCATCTGACAGAACTGGACCAACTTCGATTCAATGCTGACTTGTTGGCTAGAATCTACAAGAAGCTCACTGATGTCATGGCCCTTGCGGGCCTAGTCGTCGAAGCTGCCAAGACCGAACTTATCCACTTTAGGAAGGGTAGGAAACTGCTGCCTGGGATTCACCCCCTTGGGCCGCCCGTCAAAGTCGTCAGCAATGATGGCGCTTCGACGATCGTTGTCGAACCCTCTAGTGTGCTCAGGTACCTAGGGTTCTTCTTTACGCCGAACCTGTCGTGGCATCATCATGTCAGGTTCTATGCTAACAAGGCCTGCTCCACTGTGAACGGCCTTCGACTCCTTGGAAACTCTAACAGAGGCTTCAGCCCGTACCACAAGCGACAATTGTACATCTCCAATGTGCTGTCCGTCATGCTCTATGGTGCACAGCTCTGGTGGTCGCTCACGTGGCACCGTCAGAAATGAATCGTGCGTGAGCTGCAATTGGCTCAATCGCGAGCAGCCCGGTGGATCACGAGTGGCTTCAGAACCACTCCCATCGGTTGCCTGGAAATGATGGCAGGCCTCATCCTGATCCGCCACCAAATTGACAAATACATGTCCAAAGCGGCATTGCGTGCACACACCGTTCATCCTGCTCACCCCCTGAGGGCTAACCTCCCGAGGGGTTGGCTGACAGATGAATCCTACAAGGCTCCTTTCCCTCGTGGGGCCCTCATGACCAAGGCTGTGCTCAAAGTGGAAACACCGATGAAGCACATCTCTGACATTGCGAAAAACGTCAACGAGACATTTAATGCCCTCCACGTGGAAGCGTGGCCTGGTAAGCGCGTAGTTGACACACACGCGAACCGCATTAGCAAGTTCCTGAAAGCCTCCAAGAAACCCAATCCCAAGGGTGGTGATAAGGAAGAGCAACAGAAATTCAACGCCTGGGTCCGCGAGGACCTCAAACCAAGGATTCAGGCCGTTGAGAACGAGTGTCAAGCTGTCGCCTTATGGACTGATGGCTCTGTTACCCTCAATGAGCGAACCGGCAAACATAAGTCTGGTGCCGCTTGGCGTGTGATGCGCCGTGGTCAAGTCATTTCCAGTGGCAAGACTGCACTTGGCAACTCGTCTCCGTACGATTGTGAATTGGTGGCCATTACGGCCGGCCTCCATGATGTCATGAACAAACTTGAAAATGATGTCATGGACATTCACGTGTTTGCTGACAGCCAGTCAGCGCTCGCATCTGTCCTCAGCCCGAAAGCCGCTCCCGGCATGAATGCTAAGATATGGGCATGCTTGTCTATCAGAGTGTTCCTAGATTCCAACCCAGAAAGAAACATCGCACTTCACTGGGTGCCCGGTGTCGTGTCAGAAAACGGAAAAGAAAAGAACTGCAGATGGGGAGTTTGGGGAGAAGAACGAACGAGAAGAGAAAGGATGGGAACACACTAACTCTCTCTCTGGTGTGTAGCAACAAGAAAGGACTGAAAGCGAACAGTGAAGTAAGCTTTAGACTTGTGCTGGGTGGGGACTACTACACACGGAGTGTTCGATGAACAACACTTTCCTAGAACGCTTCCTAGAAGGTCTTTCCCGGTTCTGCTAAGATACGATGGACCAGACTTTAGGTCGAACGATCCCAGTTGTTCGTTGGGGAGAAAAAGGGAATGCGATAGAATTAAGCT